>JAFEMH010005627.1:0-42500 GCA_022495995.1 Adenophora triphylla var. japonica
GGCTCTTGAGCACCTTGTAAGTACCCAAATCGAAACTCATGCCTTCCTGTGGTTAAATTTTCCCTAAGCAATTTGGTAAGGATTTCCTGCAATTCCCTAGGACCTTCCTGAGTGTTCCGGAAATGTTCGAACGAGCAGTCCCAGAATTAAATTAAGGGGTTTGAAGGGGAGCCTTCCTAATTAAGAAACACGTACTTTTCTTAATTAAGGAAGAGGGTTCTAGAATTTGCCACCTTGCATGGTTCTAGAAAATCTTTGCCGAGTCACAATGGATAATGCCGCACGGCCGCATTAGCTCAGTATCCCCTAGCCGCATTTGGCTTAGCATTAGCCTTATCCAGATCGCCTTTATAAATAGAGCCCCTCCTCTTACCCATTTCAACACACAATAATAAATACAATCCATGCGAAGTCACCCACAAACACTCCAAACATGTGAAGAATCTTTATCCGCTTTGGGAAGCTCAAGAGGAGGTGAAGAAGAAGGCCAAGAAGCTCCCTCTCCTCCTCCTTGAAGATCCAAAGCACCGAATCTCTTCTCCTAGCTCCGACCAAAGAAGAAGGAAGCTATTGGTAACCTCGCACGCCTTCTACCTTTGCATCCTAATTGCTTTATAATTTGCTCATTGCATTGTGCTTTATATCGCTTGGGACTTGGTAAGATTAAAGATCCTATCTTTATATTTCCCGCTTTCCCCCTTTTTTCGTGATGCATTAGACATCATTTGTCATTAAAAATGTAGTCTTTATTCCATAAAGGTGCAATCTCTTTCGCACCTAAAACCCCCATTTTCAAATAAAAATGTCATCTTCTTATGCATCCTTTGCATATAAAAATCAAATCTTTTTCAATCCAAATGCATCATTTGCATCCAAAATCCCTTTGTTCAAGCATCATTTGCTTTAAAGACCATGTCTTTACCATAAACTAGCATCATATGCGCTTTTCAAAAATGCAATCTTTATGCATCATTTGCATAATGAATGCCAATTTCTTCAACAAAAATGCATACATTTGCATTAAAAAATGCAAATCTTTATGCATCATTTGTATAATAAAGATTATTTCTTTAAATCCTAAGTGCATCATTTCAGACCCAGAAAATGCTTTCATCTTTTTCTATTAAAGATTCATTTTTATCATACATTTCCCCCATTCCCCTCTATTAACAACCTAGGAATGGACCGGATTTAAATGTAAAAAGATCCTATCTTAGTACATCGCTTCCTTCCATTAAAGGTTCCAGCGATCTCTTTAGAAAGGGACACCTTTGAACCCTATATTCTCCGATTATCGCTTAAGACGAAGAGTATGAAGCATCTATATGAGCTCTTGGCCGTCTTAAAGCGTAGGATTGATGGGCTAAGGACTTCCTCCTTTTCTTAAAGAAACCTCATCTTCTGACCATAAAGAGAGTCATTCTCTCGGGATCCACGCAAGTCCCGAGGGTCCCGGGCAGGTTAAAAATGCGATGATCACAAGTCATAAGATGAGGACTCGGGATCATAATCCCAATACATAAAATTCCAAGGAATCCCGAGCGACAACCAACAAATGGTTTGTACGTCCGGAAGACAACTTGGGACATTCCCCCTTTTTCTCAAACACATGCACACAAGAAAGCACGCAAGCAAGCACGATTAATCAAATCTGGGAGACTTGCTCCGCAAGGCACTTTGGGTGAACGCCAAACGTTCTTCCCAAGGGGTAACTTAACCTCCGAACCCAAGTAAAAACCTTTTTTTCAAAGTTTTGAGGTAATCAAAATGGCGTGGCGAATTCGTTTTTCAAATTAAACCGGATGTCTTCAAACTCGCGTGAATCCAACAAAAATTTGGGCACCACATTCACGCTTGGCGACTACTGGGATATCCCAAAGGAGAAAAGCTTTATTTTCAAAACAAAAAATCGATACTTGTATATAGGTGGAAACCACTTACCCTTCCCCGTACACTCCCCGACGTGGGAGTTGGGATAACCGGTGGTTTAACAATCCACGTACTCGCATCCCTTTTCGAAAAAACAATTTTGAAAAAAATAAAAGAAAGCTTTTCCCTTGAGCGGGTTAGACTCCCATCGCCGATTTCATTAATCGTGCTTGCTTTCTTTACTATGCATTGCATCATTTGCATCTTGGAATCAGGTGCATACTTTGAAACGGAAACAACCCGAAAATAGCAAAAGGAGTGGAACCTCGGAAAATTGATCCATGCGCCGTACGGCTCAATCCTCCTTGGATTCTCGACCGGGCGACCTCGGCAATTCCACCAGAAAAATCATGGTTAATCTCGCCGGCCCTAGCAGCTTGGGGCTACTCTGCTTCATGACCGATCGGGGCTCCTTAAATTTACGTGCTTACGTGTTGCATTTTCCCCCGTCCCGAAAATCATTCCTTTAAAACACATTTATGAAAATCTCTGTTTTAACTCAAAAAGGAACATTTTTAGGAGACCGCACACTACGCGCACCCGATATATCCCGTACACTTTGCACGCACGGTCCTTCAAACCCGAGGGTGGTTCCAAATGCAGCCACGGACACTTTACGATGCTCCCGGCGCGCACGGAATCATCCCAACCTCCCCATGGCAGCCAAAGGTCGACCAATGCACACCGTGTCACACGTTTCAAAAACCGTGACTTTTGGTTGGTTTTTGGTCTAGTCCGTGTCATATAGCCCAGTCTTGCATACCCACGTAAAGGTCAAGCCTTAGCTCATAACTAAGCCAAGATTTTCGCCAAGCGAAATTACCTCGCCGAAATTCGACAAGGAAAAATCGGTGGGATCTTGACTCCGACATTGACTATTGACCTTGACCCGCACGGAATGCGTAAGAGTCAAGACCGAGTCTTTGCCAAAAATCAAAAGATCTTTCGCTCAAGCGAAGCTCGCCAAAATTCCGACAAGGAAAAAATTGGCAAGATCTGACTCGGCATTGACTTCGATTCCGACTCCACGCACCGCGTATGCAACGAAGTTCAATGTGACACCGTGTCATCCGGCTTTTACCGCCCGACCCATGCCTATTATTCTCTCGGACATTACCGAAAGTCAAAAACCGTCATTCGCTCAAGCGAAACTCGCTAAAGATCCGTCAAGGCAGAGAGACGAGACTTTCCCGGTATTGCCTTGACTATAATCCGCATCGCTCGTGCGTTGAAAGGTCCTATGACCCGCAGACCCGGGAGCAGGAGCGCTTCTTTACTTCTGGCCATTTGGCTGGGATCCGCGTTCTATATAGACCCCTCGCCCGGCCGTCCACCCCGGGAGGTCGAAATACGTGTGGAATACGAGGGGCTTATAGACGTAGTGATTTAACCCACCGATCCAGATCTAGAGTAGTTGTGAAAAAGAAGGGCGTAATCCTTTTCCAACCAAATAGATATTAATAAAAGACACTGCTTTAAGTAAACTTGAAGATTCTAATTTGCATATTGCCCGAGCCTTCACTTAAACACCTACCCCGAGTCTAAACCTTTCCTATCCCTTTCCCGCAAGCCGAGAAAGAAGTGGGTGAGAACACCGGCCGCCGACTTGTTAGCACAGAATCCTCGCACGCTCGCATCCTCGCTCGAGAGTCGTAATGGCCGATTTGACAGAGAACAAGGCTTTGGGTAACCAGATGACTAGGAAGAAGAGCTAGCCTTAGCCCCTGAAAACAAGTCAGAAGGGGCTCCAGCGAGGAACAAAGAAGCCACGCTCATTGAAGCGCTTCGTCGTCATGGAGTTCAAATAGTGGTCGAGCCCAACGGTTCCTTGGTAATGATAGAAGATGAGCCTCCGTAAGCAGCCATCTCACCCATCACCCTATAACCAATGCCCTCCTCCATCCTCATACGATCCCTTATCCAGGATTACCCTCTTCACCCTTTCCAACATCTCAAGCCATCAGATCCCGACACCCTCACCTCCTCAAATGAGACCCAGCCTTGTTCCCTATCAACAGTAAAGCAAACGCCTCAGCCTATCCCGGTTACGCAGCCTCTCGCATTACCCCATGGGATTCACTCCCTCTCCTCAAGATGGGCCATCCTGCATTCCCTGTGCCTCAAAATCAGCTCAATGATCCTTTCAATTCATGTCCCGCCACGCAGCATCTTCCACCTCCAACTTTGCCAACAGACCCCAGGAGGTTCCGTATCCTTTTTCCTACTTCGGAAATTATGAGCCTAATTCCTATGCCTCCGCCCGTCTCACGGGAACACGGACCCGGGTCAAGTTTACACTTACTTCCCTCCAAAGATCCCCAAGCCTTGGTACCAAATTTCTTACCACCGTGCCACCTACCGTCCTTCCACCCAAATCGTATAAGCCTTCTCCTAATCGAGCAATCCTAAACCATCCCCGACTCCGACATGGCTTGGCTAATGGAACAAGTTAGGTCCATGCAAGAGAAGTTTGGGGAAATAAACACCAAGAGGACAAAGATACCGCATCACCGATCCCAAAGAAAGTTGTCCCTCTCCTCCAAAATTCCGAATGCCGAAATTGAAAAGTTCAATCCAAGACCGATTGTCCCCTGACTCACATTGAAAGCTACATTCTTGCCATGAGAGCCAAAGATTGTACGCAAAGAACAAATGGCCGACCATTTTCGCTATCATTAAAAGGTTCACTCTCTTAGGTGGTTCCCGCATGTGAAACCAGAGGCCCGAGCTACTGGGACCGCATCAAGGAAGCGTTCCTAGAAAAGTATAAGGCCAATTTGAATTGGGAAACCAGCCGAATGACCTACTGTGGTACCCTACAACGTTCGATGAGCCAGTAAGTGAATTCTACAAGAGATGGAATTGGAAGCTCAGTGAAATGATGACCCCACTCAATGAAGAGGAACAGATGGAGATCTTCCAATCTTGCTTGAAACCTCAACTAAGAGTCCAAATTGGCAATTACTACTATCCCGACCTTCGGGCAATGGTAAATGCCGGCACCAAGTTTGAGAATGCCTTCAATATGGCCCCCGCCACAGAAATGCGCTCTTATCGCTACAAAGCACCGGTGTCAAATGCCCCACTGGCCACCGTGAAAGGAAAAGAAGTGATTGGCGCCGTTAATTACATTCGTAATGAGAAAGCGGGACGTAATGTGCCAAGCCGTCGCAAAGCCAAAGCTCCCTTTCTATACCGCCGAAGATTTCTAATGCCACTAGAAAAGGTCTTCGACGGTTTGGTAGCCCAAGGACTCATCGTACCTTGGAAAACCGGAAGCCCAGAACCCCAAAGATCGTAATGGACGAGACCAAACACCGGTCGCTTTCACAAATATCATGGCCATAACACTAATGATTGCACCTACCTCGAAGTTCCCGATCTCTCGCCTAGTTGAAGAAGGCAGCTAGAACCACCTGGGTCCCAATGTGGTCAAGAATCCTCTTCCCGCTAACAATCGAGTCAACATGATCGAGTTCTGAGGAACAAATGGAAACGGTTTTGGAAATCCAGAGGTCATAGATATCCCGAAATTCAATGTTCCTTATGCCGAATTACAGGGAAATGGAAAGATCTCGATTAATGCCGCCGCCATGGAGGGACAAGCTTTGGACCCATAGTCGGAATCGATTTCGTTAATGTTGTCGAGCTCTACTCTTTTCTACGACATCGAACCAAGAACTATGGTCAAGATTACGTAAGAAAGGCTCACTTATGAAGACTGCGAGTTTGAAGTAAAACAAGCCATGTTAATGAAAGTCTCTCCGTAACCCTTCATCACCCATGATGAGCATAATGTGTTTATAATGGCTCTTACTACTCCCGAGGATCATTCCCAACCCCCTGCTTGGGAAAAGGTAGAGAGAAGAGCGAACAAGCCGTAAGACTTTTGGGATGAAGAAAGCCGTATCTCGTATGCCGAAAGCACAACCTGGGCCCTACGCCCCCGCAGGTACAAATGGATGAAGTTAAGTTCGTAAAGGAGATTCCGCCGCATCACCCGAGTACTTCCTATGGAATTGGTGTCGACAAAGGCAATAATGATCCGCAGAGTGCACAATCAAATGACAACGCGGCAAGATCGCTACTCCCTGTGGCAACAAAGAAGAAGGAGTGAGATCCCTGGTCCAACCTTCACAAGTCCCCTCGAGTCAATAAGTAGCGTAGGGTCCAGAGTCGCAGCGTCTATTCGCCGAGTCAGAATCTTTGAATTCCAGGCCCTCGTAGTCATCCGAAGGCCTCACGCCCGAGGATTATGAAAATGTAATCGATGTCATCTTTCCCTTATTTTGAATGAAATGACAAATCTTTCGATTATCCTCTTATTGCCAACTTAACAAATGATAAATTAACTCAAAACTTAACAACAGCTTAATAATGAATCATTTGAACAAGATGCAAACACACTAAACGAACAATACATTAAAGAAATCTTTAAGCGTGTTTCGTAAAAGAGGAAAACCGGGCCCAAGCCGCCGAGGAGGTTTTGATAAGTGTGAACTTGGGTACTATTGAGGAACCTAAAGAGACACAGATTGGAAGCTTCTTCCGTGGGGTTGAAAGGGACAGATTGATCGAGCCGCTCGTAGAATACGTCGACGTGTTTGCATGGTCATACAAGGATATGCCTGGCTAGACAGCTCGATAGTAGAACACAGAATCCCTCTAGCACCGATGCTAAGCCGCAGCGTAAATCGAGAAAGATTAAGCTTCGGAATGGTCTCTACACAGGTCAAAGAAGAAATTGAGAAGCTACCGCGGGTAGGGTTCATCGTAGTCATTGAATACCCGACATGGTTGTCCAACATCGTGACCGTAACCAAGGCCAATGGGAAGGTGCGCCGCACGTGTGGATTTCCCGAGATCTCGAACAAGGCGCGCCCCAAAGACGACTACCTACTCTCGCCAAACATAGACATCTCCGGTGGACTCCATCGCCAACTACGAAGTCAAATCCTTCGTTGATGGTTTTGTGCTACAACTGCATCAAGATGGCCGAGGAAGACCAAGAAAAAGACACCCTTCACCACACCACGGGAACTCCATCATATATACGAATGCCATTCGGGCTCAAGAATGCCGGGGCTACTTACCAAGGCAGCGACCGCGCTTTTTCATGACATGATCCACAAGGAGATTGAGGTCTACGTAGATGATATGATAATCCACTCCAAAGGAGAGGGTGGGCGTTGACTTTGTTGACCTACGAAAATTCTTTTGAGAGGTTGAGACAAGATTCCATGAGACTAAACCCCGCCAAATGCACCTTCCGGAGTGACAAGGGGAAAAGTGCTTGGGTATATGGTCACGCAGAGCGAGGTATAGAAGTTGACCCTCGAAAGATCAAAGCCATCATGGATAGCGTAGGCCACCTCAAACCCGCATGTAAGTCAAGAGCTTCATGGGTAAATTGCAAGACATCGCCCGTTTCACTAATCGCTGACCACTATGTGCGAGCCCATCTTCAAGCTCATGAAGAAGAATGTGGACACGTAATGGACCGAAGAATGCCAAGATGCCTTTGACCGATCAAGGCATACTTAGTACATCCCCGGTACTATGCTCCCCACATAGACAAAGCCTCTTCTCGCTTCTATCTCACTGTCACGTACACGGCAGCTTGGGGCTACGCTGCTCAGAAAAGAAAGACTCTCGGGTAGAAAACGCCATTTACTTTGTCACTCGGAAGCTACAGGGGAGTGAGCTCAATTACTCAAGATGTGAAAAGACCCGTGCAGGATCGGTCCGGGTAGTCGGCAAATTGAAGCATTATATGCGAAGCCCACCCTCGTGAATTTGGTCTCGAAAATGGACCCCATCAAGTACATCTTCGACAAGCCTTCCCTCTCGATGCGTTTAGCGAAGTGGTCCTTCTTCTTGGCGTAATACGACATCAACTATGTGACCGTAAAGGCCATCAAGGGTCAAGCATTGTCGATCACCCGGCGAACTTCCCTGTGTGAAGACAGAGGGCCCGAACCCCAATTCCTGCATGAAGGGATCTTTGCGGTTGAAAGCACCCTGAGAATAGATGGCAATTGTTCTTTGACTGAGCCGCTAACAAAAGAGGAAATGGTGTAGGAATGCTATTGGTCGATCCGAAAGATGAGCATACCCCCATAGCCCTCAAGTTGAACTTTCCCGCCACGAACAATGTCGCCGAGTATTGAAGCCTCGCATTGCCGGGTTTGGAGGCCGCCTTAGAAAGAAATGTCAAGGAGCTCGAAGTTTACTGAGACTCGGCCCCGATCATCAACCAAGTCTCCAACAAGTGGAAGATCATGACCCTAATCCGCAACGGTATCATGCCCATATGGAGGAGTTGGATCGGACAGCCAGAGAAGTGACTTTCCACTACTTGCCGAGGGAAAAGAAAGATTCGCAGATGCCCTAGCTACTCTAGCCTCATTGGTAGAGATCCCCGAGGGAAAAGCCATAAAGCCCTTCAGAGTGGGTAGAAGAGAAGCCCCACTCCCTTCGTTGTGAAGTGGACTGGGACCCGAGCCTATAAAGGAACCTTGGTACAATCGTATTTACCAATTCCTCAAAGACGGAGAGTCGGCTTTCGGGAGACGAAGAAGGTAGACCAAAAGAAGGTGTCGAGCCAAAAGCTTGCGAGCCCCGAAAAGGTTGGCCTCCCATTATGTCATCCTAGGAGGCAACCTGTACAAGAAACGCTATCAAGGACCACTCCTCTTATGTGTCACTCAAGAAAGAGCTAGAGAGTTGATGACCGAAGTCCACAATGGTCCTTGCGGTCCTCACATGAATGCCAGAGCTCACGATGCAAGTGATCCTCGAATGGGTTACTACTTTTGGATCTCCATGGAGACAGACCGCGTCCAAAGACGTCCGAACTCGCGACAAGTGCCGGTTTGCCAACCTCAACCATCTCCCACCTCACGACTCTGCATCGCATGACGACTCCTTGGCCGTTTGCAACTTGGGGCATTGACGTGATAGGGAAAATAGCCCCGACAGAAGCAATGGGCACGAGTTCGTGTTGGTAGCCATCGACTACTTCACCAAGTGGGTAGAGGCCAAGTCCTACAAGGTCCTCACTTCGAGGAAAAGTGGCCCGGTTCATCAAAGAAAACATAATGTGCAAGATATGGGGTGCCCAACGAGATCATTTCGATAATGGGTCACACTTCGAAGGAGACCGGCGATAGGATCGCCGTCGGGAGTCGGAAGTTACTTCGCCACAAGTCGTCCCCGTCATGAGACACTCGGACCAATGGGGCCGGTAGGGTACGTGGAAGGCTGCTAATAAGACACTCGAGCGGATCATCCGGAAGATGGCCACCCGTGAAGTCGTGATTGGCCCGAAAAGCTGCACCTAGCACTCGGGGGCTACAGTACAGGCGTCTGTCGAACGGCACAGGAGAAACTCCTTTTGCCCTAACTTACGGGATGGAAGCAAGGTTACCAGCTGGAGTTGGAAATCCCGTCATTAAGGGTCCTCCCGGAAAACAAAGTGTCAACGAAGTAGAATGGCTACGAAGCCTGGGCATGATGAATTGGCCTTGCTCGATGAGAGAAGGCTCAAAGCCATGGAGCACACCCGAGCCTACCGTGAGGCGAGATGGCCGAGCGTTTGATAAGAAAGTCAAAGCCGTAGACATCAAAGAGGGTGACTTAGTGCCGAAGTAAAGCCCCTACCGGAGACAACCCCTGGGAAAATGGGAACCCGTTTGGATCGGCCCTTATGTAGTGCGTGTAAGATACCGTCATTGTGAGGAGCAATGAAGCTTGCGGACTTGGATGGCAATCCCTTTGTCTCACTCCAAATAACGGTGATAAACTCCGAAGATACTATGCTCTAATAAAAAAAAGAAAAATAAAAAAATAAAAAAATATAAATAAAAAAAAAAAAAAAAAATCTTAGTGCAAAAAGAGTAATACCCACTAGGCCGAAAACCCCAAAAAGGGCGGTCTAGGCAAAAACAGTTGCACAGAAAAAAAAAAAAAGAGACTTAGTTTTGTTAGTTCACCGTAATGAACTACGAAGACCCGAGCCCTTAGCCTTTCTTGTAAAAGGGGAACGTAGGCAACCATATATGGTTCGGTCTAAACAATAAAAAAAAGGGCAATAAAGCTTCCATAAAGTGCGTACTTAGCAATAAATAAAAGGGTATTTCGGGCCATAAAACGGGTCCCAAGTAATAAGACATTTGAATTTCCATGAAACATGTCTTGATTAATTTCTAAAATAATATTTCTTGTTCATTACAAGTCAAAAATTTCTTGATGAGTTCAAGCACCTGGCCTACCTCTTGACTCTCGCTAACCTCGCTAAAAAGATCTAAAATACAATAAAATGCCTAAATAAACTAATGTGTTTGCAAATGGCAATAAGAGGATCTTGAGAAAAGACTTGTCGGCCGTCATTCGCTAAGTCTTCTTCGGTCTTCTTCCCTTTTCCTCGGCCTCGTCGAGTCTTCTTCCTTTTCTTCTCAATAATGTCGGTATCCCTCATCCCGAGCCTCCGGTATCCTCACCTGGAGCCTCTACCAACCCCATGTGTCAATAAGCGCTCTCTCTATACGAGCACGAGTCCGTATCTCCTCCCTCGAGACTCGGTCAAATGAGCAACCTCGGACAACCTCTTATACCGAGCCTCCATGTCCCCGACCAAGTCACTCGATTGGTTATGGCAGCTCGCCTTAGCCTCGGTCTCCCTCGTAGTCCTACTCGAGTCGTGGTCGCCCCCAATAAAACTCGGCGTCTATCCTCCAAGATAACCCGAGTCGCTCCCATCTCCCTCTCGTACCGCCCAAGTAGATAGTGGTCAAGATCGTGCTCTTCCCGCTTCCTAAAGATAGCCACAGGTGGGAAAGCGTGTATGTCCAAGCCCTCGAGAAAAAGTGAAGCCGGGCCGGGTCCTCATATCTAGAGACATCACTCTCCATGGTCCGGATGTCCTCCCGATCCACCAAAGGCTCTGTAAAGCCCCAAACCGCCCGGATACCAAGCGGGGGTATGTAGAAGGATGACCGGCGAGAATCCTCGAACCCTCACAACATAAGACTCTCGAATATCCTCCCCGGGTCCGCAACCTCCAATGTGGTATCCACTCAACGGATGTCCAAGTGGATAGCCTAGCCATCATCGGCTCCTGCCTACACCATTCCTCGCTTGCCTAGGTGCACCTCTCCGAGAAATCACCCAAGGGCACTGAGTCGGCAAAGCCCCGTGCAAAGCCCCGAGCCTTCTCCTGCCTTGTGAAGTCAACATAGCCTGACTCCTGACCTCGCGAAATGGTCTCCCGAGCCATCCCCGTCGATCCCATGCAAAGTCTCCCAAAAACCAAGTGGGACGATATCCTTCCCGCACTCGCAGAAGCCTCGACCATGTCCAGGAGACCACCGTGACAAATCCCCATGGACTCGGCGGTATGAGAATGCAATGCAAAAGGCCGCAAAGGATAAATGCAGTCCATAGCTACCTACGTGGTAGCGGCCATAGCCGGAGATCCAAACTCGCCTGGATCTCGGAAAGGTCAATCTGTCCCGAAGCTACCATCATCTCCTCGGCCTCCCAAAGGAATCTCGCGTAAAAGATGCAAGCTTTACCGCCACCGGCACGTCTCCGATCAGCGGAATAGATATAGCCTCAGTCTCGGGACCCCCAATCAAGGCTCTAAAGTCTTCGTGCGTTGGAACGATTTCGTTGTAAGAAAAGCAGTAAACATGTCTCCGGACGTCCCGAACTTTCTTTGCCGCGGCTCTCAACAGTCCCAATCGGGCGGGAGATCCCTCAAATGCCATAAAGACTTGATCTTGAAGGAAGAATAAAGCAGCCCCTTGTGATTTTGGAAGTTATGTCTCGCCCAAGATTGAAGAACGGACAGAAAATGGTCTCTCTTCCCCCTTTGTAATCTAACGGGTCTCTCCATCGCAAAAGTGATCAAAGATGGTGCTTTTAGGTCCAAAATGTGCTCTGGGAACAATTGGGACAAGTCTAGAGTGAAAATGAAATGAAATGGCGAAGCCTTGCTTTTATTCAGAAAATAACCAGTTCAGACAGAGGCTGTGAGCCGCACTCGGCTTCATTTGCCCAGAGACCTATCCGCACGGCTACATTAGCCTCTGCGAGAAAAAAATTCTGCAGCAACCAAAGTTGCTGCCCAAGGGAGTTTTCACCCCACTTTTTCAACCAAAACCTGTACAAAAACATATCCAGAAGCCATTCAAGCATTTATACACCATTATAAATCATTTTGGCCCAGTTTCAGCCCCGATTCCAAGCAAAAAAATCGCCCCAAGGCTCAGATAATATGCAAATTGAAAAAGCATGAATTAGAAAAGCAAATAAAACATGAGTACAATGTCTTCGTCCCATCGGCGCCCAAATAAAGCAAAAAATAAACAAAGTGTGCATAAAAAAGTGTTCATTGTTTGTTTTGTTCCAAATCTACTCTAGAGACCCCCTAGGCCTCAGATTCTTCTTCTTCCTCATCGCCGCTCACCATAGACGCTAGGCTCTCTCATCACGTCCTCCCGGTCGCTCGCATCGGAAAAGAGGGATGTTGTCGTGCTCGTACTCCGCCACCGCTTCCAAGATATCAGCATTAGGACCTCCGCCCCGAGGCACGGCACCGGATGAATACTCCGGCCGAGGAAGAGGATGCCGGCGCCCCGACATGCCTCCTTTTGCGCACACGGGCTCTGCACATGCTTGTTGACGCTTTAGTAGCGCGAGCCCGACTTCTTGACTAAGGATCGGCACACGTCTTTCCAACCCCTGTTCGCCCGACCAACTCCGTCATAGGTGCGAGCCGGAACTTGAGAAAAGAAAAGAAAATCTCGTAAAATCTCGGAAAAATCTCGGAAAATTGCAAAAAGTAGAAAATCGAAAGCTAAAAGGGAATAAGACCCTAAGAGTATACTCACGCTATCAGTGGCGGGGTATACTCGGGGCTCCTCGTGTCGTGGGACAGGAATCCTCATCCTCCTCTGCATCCGTGTACGACGCATGAGAGGTGTGCAGAGGGATAGGCGGGTCGGTAGGCTCATCCTCCCCATATCCCCGAGTGACCGCCGCCTTCACTGGCTTCGTGGTGTCCTCGTGCGCCGCTCCACAAACACAGCGTAGGGGGTACCCATGTCAAAATACTCCTCCGCAGCCTATACCTCCCCGGTACCTCTCAATCTCATCCGCCCGCGCCCCTCGGGCTGCAAAGATCTCGCTGCCTGAGGATCGTGTGGAGTAATGGCGTCCAATGGAGGGACATGACCATGCCGCTCGAGAAACGGTCCCCGCATATATGATGTCGCAAGTCGCCCTGAGCCACCTCCTCTCGCCTTGTCACCTCAATAGCATCTCCCGGTAAAATCTTCTGATACTCCGCCCTGTGGGTAGAAGTCCACTCCATCCGGTCCATCCTTATTGAGCACAAGCTTCACCATCTTGTAGTCGAAAGTGATCCGGGTCTTCCCGTGAACCTATCCTCACATCTCCTCCAAATAACCATCGCAGGGAAAATGGTGATATCACTCTGCCGGGTTCCAAGGAAAGAACCCGATCACCTCGCAAAACCAGGCCCGCATGTTCAAAAACATCAAAAGGTCATTTTTCTCATAAGAAGTCTCAAGACGTAAAAGAGAAGAGAAAAGAGAGGCTACCTCAAGGGCAAATGAGAAGCAGGCCCATGGAAGCAAACTTTGTTCCGACCGTACATGTCCAACGAGAAGTACAACTTCACCCTAATCCGGCCTCTCCCCAAGAGACCGAGTCCCTATCCCATCCACATCCTCCGGAGAATCAAGGAGGCAAGTCATGGCTAGCGTCCTGCATTAGCAAAGATAGTGACCGATAGCATTAACCATATGAATGCTCTAGCCACAGGCGGCCACATCATTAGCAAGAAAGTTCCCGCATGCAAGTCTCGAATCGCCACCTCGACGTTTCGCGTCTCCATACCCAATCCCTTGGGAATCGGCTCAAATCCAACCAAAGCTGGAACTCCTCACCGTAATATGGTCTCTCCAAGTCACGGGCCTCCCAGTGAACCTGCAGCCCGATGTCGGCCGTAAAATCGGTAGGAGTCACAGTAAGCTCTCCCCAGCTCAGGTGGAAACTATGAGTAGAGTCCCACCAAAACTCAGAAAGAGCCTGGACCAAGCCCTTGCTCTTAGACGTGATGTGAATCCCCGTGCCGATGGCCTCCACAAACGCATCCAGACCGGTAGCCCTCACCAAATTCTTGGGGTTCACCCCATTCTTCTCAAAATCCGGCATCCTCTGCCAAAGCCTGACTGCTATCTCAGATGGTCCCCTAGACTTGTTCTCCTGTAGACAAGCACATCAAAAAAAAAGAGAAGTGTCAGTCCTTCATCTCATTTCAAAAGCATGCATATAGTCACAAAAAGTGCACATGTTTTCAAAAGAAAAGCATTCACAAAAGTTTTTTTTTTAGCATCATTTGCATCAAAAAGCGTCTTTCATCACTTGAAACGCGTCATGTCAAGTCTCATTACTTTCCTAAAGCACAAAATCACAATTTTCACAATTCTTTGCACATAAGCATTATTCTTTCAAAAAATGGCATGCATGAATCCTTTTCATCTTCCAAAATCATGTTTTATCATTGAAAATCAGAATTTTGACCTAGTTCTAGCACAAGACAAGAACTCCGTCTCATATTTAGACAATTCTCATTCTTACTTCATTTGCGAGAAAAAAGTGAGTCATCAAATAAATTGCACATGCATATTCTTAGCCTCATAGGTTGTTCATGCATCTCAAAATCATTCAAAAATCCTAAGAAAATCCTAGGAAATTCCTAAGTTCGGGTTAAGCCCTAAATCATTCAAAATTCAATCAAAATCGATGGATTTGAGCAAAATGAGAACGCTTACCCCAACCGATCGAGGGTTCGTTGATTTATGCTCCCTTCTCCCCGGATAGAGCTCCGATGGAGGCGTAAGGAAGTCATACTTCCTCTCCGTCCGAACAAGCTCCTTCCTCCTCCATCTAGCAGCCGCGGAGATGCTCCTTCTAGCTTGCCTCGGCGTTGGATTCCCCTCCGGATTCATTCCAAATCAGTAGAGCCAAAGGGAATTGAAAGAATTTCAAAATTTCTCTCCCTTCTCCTCTCTCTTCCTCGGAAGTTCTTGGGCGGCAATAATGCCCAATAGCCCGTTCAAACCTGTTTTAAATAATCTGTAAAAAACAGGTCTCTAGCCGTACGGCTCCTTTTTCTCCATCTCATGCCGGGCGGCTTCATTCGCTCTGAGCAGAAAATTACAATCCTGCCCCTGGACCTTCCACTTGGGCATGTAATTTCCGTTATCTTTTAACCAAGATAACACCCTCTTCAGAAGATATCCCTTATCGCCTAAGCAATCAAGCTCTATTCCCAGTCACCTCCGTTAATTCCGTTATAACGGGATAACACTAGGTGACAACCTCCGAATTGTCAAAACTCTAAACTGAGCCTACCTCTATCCCGAATAGTGACGTACGCTCAAGTTTCTCTCAACTTAAGCTACCTCTATCCCGAATAGTGACGTACGCTCAAGTTTCTCTCAACTTAAGCTACCTCTATCCCGAATAGTGACGTACGCTCAAGTTTCTCTCAACTTAAGCTACCTCTATCCCGAATAGTGACGTACGCTCAAGTTTCTCTCAACTTAAGCTACCTCTATCCCGAATAGTGACGTACGCTCAAGTTTTCCTCAACTTAAGCTACCTCTGTCATGAATAGTGACGTATGCTTAAGTCATTCAAACTTTGGCAACCCATATCTCTGATTCGAAAGAGATTGAGACGTATGCTCAAGTCATTGGCAACCCATATCTCTGATTCGAAAGAGATTGAGACGTATGCTCAAGTCATTGGCAACCCATATCTCTGATTCGAAAGAGATTGAGACGTATGCTTAAGTCATTCTAGCTTTGGCAACCCATATCTCTGATTCGAAAGAGATTGAGACGTATGCTCAAATTCACCAAACTCTAGCTACCTCTATCCACTCGACAGTGACGTAAGTTCTAGTTTCAATCAGGTGACATCCTCCAAGTAATTGTCAATCGGTGGTGACCTCCATTAATTGTCAAAATCTCAAGAATCCTAGACATCGTTCCTAACTATCTAGTGATGCTTGAACTACGATCAAGGCTTGATTCCTCCGGATACGTAGGTAGCCTTTTATAAAAGGTCCACCCATTCGACCACTTTGGTCACCCCGTTTCTTTGTCACTCCTCGGTGATAAAGCGGCCCCTCATAGAGGTTCGTATATCCGACCACCTTGGTCACTCCTAGCATATCCCCGGTAGGATCAATTGCTTGACCTCCTAGGTCATTTTCTCTTCTATTTCCCCAAAGAAGAGACCGCTTTCTCTTCTTCCTTCCCCGCCGGATCCTAATTCCGAACTACGGCCTGGCTTGATTCCTCCGGGATACGTAGGTAGCCTTCCAGAGGTTCAGCCACTCGACCACCTTGGTCACCCAATCCGTCTCGGCATTCGCCAGATCGGATCCTTTTCTATCGACAACCCCACTCGCCTTGCAAGTGACGTTGCCGAGGGGCTTCGTAAGTACCCAAAATCCGGCTCATGCCTTAGGTTAAATTTCCCGGCAATTTCGGTAAGTTTCCGATAATTCCCCGGACCTTCCTAGTGTTCCGGAAATGTTCCGGAACAGTCCCAAATTAAATTAAGGGCTGAAGGGAGCCTTCCTAATTAAGAAACACGTTTTTCTTAATTAGGAAGAGGGTTCTAGAATTTGCCACCTTGCATGGTTCTAGAAATGCTGAGTCACAATGGATAATGCCGCACGGCTGCATTAGCTCGCTGGCCCTAGCCGCACGGCTTCATTAGCCTTATCCAGACTGCCTATAAATAGAGCCCTCCTCTACCCATTTCAACACACACAATCCACAACAAATCACCTACAAACACTCCAAATACGTGAAGAATACTGCTGGAAGCTCAAGAAGGTGAAGAAGAAGGCCAAGAAGCTCCCTCCCTCCTCCATGAAGATCCAAGACCAACCTCTCCTCCTAGCTCCGACCAAAGAAGAAGGAAGCTATTGGTAACCTCGCACGCCCTACCTTTGCATCCTAATTGCTTCATAATTTGCTCATTGCATTGTCTTTATATCGCTTGGGACTTGGTAGATTAAATATCCTATCTTTATATTCCCCCTTCCCCTTTTGCATGTATTAGGAATCATTTGTCATAAAAATGTAGTCTTTTCCCATAAAGGTGCATCATTTGCACCTAAAACCCCCATTTTCAAATAAAAATGTCATCTTCATGCATCCTTTCTCATATAAAAATCAAATCTTTTTCAATCAAAATGCATCATTTGCATCCAAAATCCCTTGTTCAAGCATCATTTGCTTTAAAGACCATGTCTTTACCATAAACTAGCATCATATGCTTTTCAAAATGCAATCTTTATGCATCATTTGCATAATGAATGCCAATTTCTTCAACAAAAATGCATCATTTGCATAAAAATCAAATCTTTATGCATCATTTGCAATAAAGATTATTTCTTTAAACTAAGTGCATCATTTGCAACCCAAAAATGTCATCTTTTCCTTAAAGATTCATTTTTACATACATTTCCCCCATTCCCCCATTAACAACCTAGGAATGGACCGGTGTAAAAGATCCTATCTTTACATCGTTCCTTCCATTAAAGGTTCCATATCTCTTTAGAAAGGGACACCTTGAACCCTATATCTCCGATTATCGCTTAAGAAAGAGTATGAAGCATCTATATGAGCTCGACCGTCTTAAAGCGTAGGATTGATGGGCTAAGGACCCTCCTTTTCTAAAGAACCTCATCTTTGACCAAAAGAGAGTCATTCTCTCGATCACGCAAGTCCCGAGGGTCCCGAGGTTAAAATGCGATGATCACAAGTCATGAGATGAGGACGGGATCATAATCCCAAATACATAAAATTCCAAGGAATCCCGAGCGACAACCAACAAATGGTTTGTACGTCCGGAAGACAACTTGGGACATCCCCCCCTTTTTTCTCAAACACATGCACACAAGAAAGCACGCAAGCAAGCACGATTACTGAAATCTTGGGAGACTTGCTCCGGCAAGGCACTTTGGGTGAACGCCAAACGTTCTTCCCAAGGGGTAACTTAACCTCCGAACCCAAGTAAAAACCTTTTTTTCAAAGTTTTGAGGTAATCAAAATGGCGTGGCGACTCCGTTTTTCAAATTAAACCGGATGTCTTCAAACTCGCGTGAATCCAACAAAATTTGGGGCACCACATTCACAATTGGTGATTTGGTGTGTATGATGAGTGATGAGTGAATAGTGAAGACTATGAAAATGGATGAAAATATGGAAAATGAGGATGGAATTATGGATTATGGAATATGAATGTTGGTGAGTGATTTGAGGCTTTGATCTTGAGACTTGAGAGTTAAGAACTTAAGAGAGAGTTAAGAGAGAGTAAAGATTAAGAGAGAGTTAAGAGAGTTTTGTGAAAATAAAATGTAATGAGGTGAATTTGTATTTATAGGTGAAAGGTAAGGATTGTTTTGTTTTTTTATTTATTTTTAATTACTGAAAATTGTCTAAAAAGTAAAAAAAAAACGGGCAAATTTGACTGAAAAGGTGAAAAAAAAGGGGCAAATTTTGAAATTTTTTGAATTTTCGCAAAGAACCGCCTGGGCACTCCACTGGCTTCAATCGGCTGGGTTCCCTGCTCCGGCTTCTCCGGGTTCCGGCCCCTGCGTTCCAAACCGGCGGTTCACGGTTTTTTAAAAATAGGAACCGAGATTGAACCGGAAACCGGCCGGTTCCGGTTCTAGCCGGTTTCGGTTCTCGCCGGTTCCGATTCTGCCGGTTCCGGTTTCGGTTCGGTTCTCCGGTTCCGCCCGGTTCCGGTTCCGATTTGCCCATGTCTACTCATGGTTCTCATATAAGTTTGATTCTCATTATAATAGGACCCTATATATATATATATATATATATATATATATATATATATATATATATATATTATAAATCACACCATTATTTTGAACAGTGCTGGGAATAGTTCCATCCGCGAAAATGACCATTTTGCCCTCACTATTCACTCCCTTTCCCATTTCGCCCTTAAAAAAAAAAAAATTTTTTTTAAATTAATTTTTTTTTAAAAATAGTTTTAAAAAAATGTGGCCTTGGACACGGGCATATTTAAAAAAAAAATTAAATTAAAAAAATAATAAAAAAAAAACAAAAACAAAAAACGTGGCCTTGGACACGGGCTTAGGCTAGTATATATATATATATATGGTCACGCTCCAATGAGAACCGTTTAAAATGAGAATCATGAGAACAACTTGTATACACTTGTATACAGTAGATATTTAGCTACTGTATACATATACAATAGACTGTATACATATATAGTAGATACTTAGCTACTGTATATAAGTGTATACGTGTGGTTATACACTTGTGTACAGTATATACTTAACTATTGTATGCATATACAGTAGACTGTATATGTATACAGTAGCTAAGTATCTACTGTAAACCAGTGTATACAAGTGGTTCTCACGGTTCTCATTTTGTTATGGTTCTCATTTGAGCACCTACCTATATATATATATATATATATATATATATATAAGTCTAGGGTGTCGTGCAGATTGTGGCTCTGACATCTAGGAATATAAAAACCTTGTGCACCACCTCAAGGTTTGAGAAACTACAAGACTGCTAATTCGTAAATCTATTACAGCACTTTGGATTTTGGAAGAAGGCTTTGAAATATAAAGTGCCTCTGCTAGTGAGAGCCGCTGGTTGCTCCATGCACTCTCGGCCCAACTCTTTATACGCTCCTTCAAATTCCCTTCCCCGTTCATGTCAACACATTGTTTCTGCCTAAAACATAGCAGTGCTATATTTGCGGCTTTGCGCTAATAAACATGAGTAATTTTCGAGTTGGCCCGCCTGGCCCACCAACCCAAGGTGGGTTGGGCTGACATATTTTCGGCCTGCCAGGAATTTGGCCCGCCCCGTTTAGTGGCGGGTTGGGCCCGCCCCGCCCCGCTAGCTCGTATTGACAGCTCTAGTCACAATATGATTTGGAAGTTATTTATAGATGTATTCATACTTTTAAAAACGGTATTAGTGAATGTTTTCCTTTCCGTATTGAAGATGATGCGTGTATGGATATAATGTTTGATGTTTTAGCTAAGACGTTATCCAAAGTTTGAAACATTGCACACAAAGACCATTTATGGGTATTCACCAAGTTGTAACCTTGATGCAGCAGTTGGTCCAATTACACAAACACTTGTATCAACCCAAACACCAAATTATGATGATGAGGCATGCCAAAATGATATTGTTAATGACAATAATTCTGAATATGTTGTAGATTATGAAGAAAAAGAAGAAGACACTGATGTAGATGCAATGCTGGATGATGATGATGATGACGAATATCAGGAGGGTAGTAGTGATTATGATGTCGATTTAGGAGAGGGTGATAATGGGCCGATCGATGATGACGTGGAATCACATTTGGTTCATTATAAAGCGTCGGAAAATCGAAGGTATGAGAGAGCAGATTATCCTTTTTACAGTGATATTGGTTGTTTTGCTCGACAAGAAGAAGGCTTCATTGATTACCATAATGCACCTAGTTTTCCAGTTTGGGATCCGGAGAAACATGAAATTGCTAAAGTGATATGCTTTTCTAGCTAGAACGAGGTGCAATTTGATATAAAAAGGTAGCATATTCGCACCAATCGCCGGTTCAGGGTAAGAAAGAGCACAACTCTTACATGGGTAATTGAATGTCTATTAAAAAATTCCATGCAATTTTTATGTTCGTGTGAGTAGGAGGAAGTTTGGCTATTGGTAAGTGACCAAGTATAAGGCTCATCATTGCTGCTTATATTCTAGAGAAAGTGGAGATTACCCCAACCCAGATGTGAAGTTTATTGGTCGGCAAGTAGTTAGTCTTATTAAAGCCGATTCAGATGTTAAAATTGGAGTTATTATTGCACATATCAGTGGTATGTTTAGAAAGGAAATTACCTATAAGAAGGCATGGTGTGAAAAGCAGAAGGGCATTGCAGAGGTTTTTGGAGATTGGAAGGAATCTTATATAAGGTTACCCCGCGTCCTAGCAGACATCAAAAAATATAACCCAGAACAATTGTTGAGTATACTCATCCTCTTCCTCCTGTCGGTGAATTACAGGTGTTTCAACGGGTGTTCTGTGAATTTGGGCATTGCATTGAAGCTTTCTCTCATTGTCGGCCTGTCATTTCTGTTGATGAAACATTCCTTCATGGTAGATATAAAGGGGTAATACTGATTGTCATGGGTGTTGACGTCCAAGACAATATACTTCCTCTTTCATTTGTTGTTGTTGAAAAAAAGGATTGAACGAACTTGTGTTGGTTATTATATCTTCTCTGCAGACATATTATAAAGATTCGTGAAGTATACTTGATATTTGACTATCATCAAGGCATTCTTAAGACTATAGTGGATGATACGTGGTGGCCAAATGTGCATCATCGATATTGCTTGAGACATATGCGAGCAAATTTCTTGGATAAGCATAGAGGGGAAGGTTTGAAGTATCTGTTTTGGAGAGCGGGTAAAGCAAGTCAAGATAGAAAATTGAAATCTACCTTAGAGAGTATCCGTTCAATTAACCCCGAGACAATTGCATGGTTTCTGAATTTAGATGCCAGAAAATGGACATTGGCACCGATGGTGGTTACAGATACGACATTATGACTACTAACATATCTGAGGTTTTCAATGGTGTCATGAAGGGAGCCCATGGGATGGCAATAACAACAATTGTTGAAACTGCATTCTACCACTGTGTGGAGTACTTTCAAGTAGGACATGGATTTTCACTTAATGCCTCAGGAGGTAATCCTGATAACCCTAACAACAATCCCATACACCTATTCAGCCAGAAAGTTCATTACCGATACTTGAAGAATAGCGAGAAATGTATGACACATCAGGTAAGGAGGTTCAACTGTCATGAAATAGTGACAACCACACGCCAGGGTGATAAACGTGGAAATATCCAAATTGTCCGATTTAATGAGCGTACCTACACATGTGGTAAATGGGTTGCCTATCACATGTCATGTTCCCATCTTCTTATATGTTGCCATGCACAACATCTTGATGGTCGTTCTTTCGTTTCTCCATTTTACACCATTAGAGAATACTATAAGACATGGAAGGGAACATTTGAACCAATCCACCATGAGGACTATTGGGATGTGGATGGTTTGGTGCCACATTTTTTCCCTAATCCCCACCTTCGATGTTTTGCGAAGTCCGGACGGCATAGATCAAGACGCTTTCGAAATTGTATGGACTTTCAAGCAGATAAACGGAAGACTCAGTATTCATCATGGAAACAAGAAGGCCACAATCGTCGTCGATGCCCAAACATTAGGGAGTAGAAAAATGTTTTGCATGTAATTTATGTTTGAGTTGTTGGATTTAATTTGTTTGTATTTCATTTGGAATTTTGTTTGAGTATGTTTTGGATGTTATTTTGATTGCTTATACAGTTTGTGTTGTTTGTTGTGTGAATATGACTTTGTTTTACATTTGGATTTAGTTTGACTTGGATTTAGTTTCAGTTTCTGTGTGCAGGTGGGATCACAGCAGTTTGTTCCTGCTGTAGCAGTCACTGCAAGTGAACTCGCTACACGGTGTAGCGATTTCATTGAACTCACTACACCGTATAGCGAGTTCACTTGCAGTGACTCCAACATCAGCACCAAACTGCTGTAATCCCAACTGCACACAGAAAATCCATATACCCAATATTACAACCTGTACAATATACCATAAAATACACATGTATACATGTAATAAAGTCTCAACCTGATCATCTGTTAGCTTGGCCAGCTGATCACGATATCCTCACAGGTTATGTGCAGTAACCTACTTGAGATACAATGATGATTCGGTACACCTAAAATTTTCATAAAAAAGAATAATTATAAAAAACTATTAAAAAAAACTATAACGACGAGAAAATAACGTATGATATATGTATACATGCATCCCAGTGACATGTGTTCTTGTGCCGAATCAGTGTTTCGCCTTCGAATTTCAGGTTGCACACAAAGCAACCGCTTCCAAGCCCAAATCTATATCAAATGCTATAAATAATGTCGATAATTTGAAATCAAACTTAAAACTAACAACATAATTCACATTAAAAATGAGATAATCATACTTGAAAATGTTGAGAAATCCAACTCACTGGCTCATCAGAGGGTTAGTCGCACTACACAGCTCTGGATATAGAAAAGCCAGCGAAGCACTACCCCAACTGTACATCCAGACCCTCGAAATCTCTCGAATCAGTAGGAGATAATACAACTTAACCTTGTTGTTCGTACGATCAGGTGTCACCGTAGAACCCAAGGCTAGCATGATGTATGCCCGTGTGTACATATCCACAATGTCGTTGGGAGTATCATCAGCGAGGTCATGAAAATGTGAAATCTGGCTCGTAATCCACCTTAGCTTGAGACTACTCCCATCCATATCTCTGGGAGATGGGTCAGCCCCTAAACAATCATGACATACCACCCGCCAGTTTAAAAGTAGTGGGATGTCAGCATCAGTAACAATATCCCCATCAATCGGCAACCCGGAAATCATGTCGATATCCTCTAGGGTAATAGCCATCTCACCAATCGGGAAGTGGAATGAATGGGTCTCCGAACGCCATCTCTCAATCAATGCATCCAGCAAACCATAATCGTACTGAACTCTCCCAATATTATAAACCCCACTAAAGCCACTCTCGGCTAATCTTGACAATATCCTCGGCGCTAGTCTATCCGGCAATGTGGCACCACGACGAAATGAAAGTGTACTAGTGTAAGTACCCAAATTTGGCTCATGCCTTCCGGTTAATTTTCCCGGCAATTCCGGTAATTTTTCTGGTAATTCCCCGGATTTTCCTAAAGCTCCGGAACAATTCCGGAACTGTTCCAAACCTTTTAAGGGCTGAAGGAAATGCTTGGTGATTAAGAAACACGTTTTTCTTAATCCCAAAACCCTTCTAGAAGACTGCCACCTTGCATGTTTCTAGAAAAATCCAGATTTGGCTACTTATGTCGTGCGACATAACCAGCCAGGAAAGAGTTCTAGAAATTTGCCACCTTGCATGTTTCTAGAAGAATTGCAAGTGGCTACTTATGTCGTGCGACATAACCCGGCCAGAAAGTTCTAGAACCATGCCACCTTGCATGTTTCGAAGGAATACGATCATGGCTTGTTATGTCGTGCGACATAACAAGCCCATGCAGGCGACTTATAAATAGAGAGGCCTTCACCTCTCATTTTGACACACCTCTTCCACCCTCGGTCCCCTCTATAGGGAATACGCTCCGTAAGCCTCCTCTCTCCTCACATACCCCTCAAATCAACCTAATCCTCCCAAATCCATCCCACACACACTTCCCACACACACACTTCCCACATACATCAAGAAATCAAGGAGTTCCCAAGGATCCAAGGCTCGAACTCGGTCTCCTGAGGAGGACGCTAGAAAGGCTCCTATATCTAACTTGATATAGGAGTTGTGGATCTTCAAGGGTAACGAAGTTTCTACCCCTTTTCCACTCTCTATTTTCCTTTGAATATGAAATCTATGTGTTACATGCATTGATAATATAGTATTCTACGATTAAAGTTGCATGCTTTAGCTTCATATTACCCAGATCCACATTTTATTTCATTACATTTCATATAAAATCTTCGTTTTGACTTGGTTTTTGCATGAACACTCAAGATGAGTGTGGATCCCTCATATCCACACCCTCTTGAAGTGTTCATTATTGATAAACATGCTCTATGAGATTTGTTTGTGAAATAACTTGACCATTTTGGTGCCTTGTTACCTCTGCAAATTTCAGTTGTAAAGCCTCTGCAAAATGGCTAGTTATGTCACGCGACATAGGCAGCCTATGTCGTGCGACATAAGTAGCCAGTTTTCAGAAGCTTCACATTAAAGATGCACTCTTTGCACAAAGATCATTTCTTTACATAAAAAACATCCACTTGCAATCAAATGCATCATTTTCAAACCAAAATGCCATCTTTTTGCTAAAATATCATTTTTACATGCATTTCCCCTTTTCCCCAACCTTGGAACGGACCGGTGTAAAAGTTCTCATCTTTGCATCGTTCCTTCCATTAAAGGTTCATGATTTCTTTAGGAAAAGGATAACCTTGAACCCTATATCTCCGATTATCGCTTAAGAATGAGTATGAAGCCTCTATACGAGCTCGACCGTCTTAAAGCGTAGGATTGATGGGTTAAGGACATTCCTTCCTAAGGAACCTCATCTTTGACCAAAAGAGAGTCATTCTCTCGATCACGCAAGTCCCGAGGGTCCCGAGGTTAAAATGCGATGATCACAAGTCATAAGATGAGGACGGGATCATAATCCCAAATACATAAATTCCAAGGAATCCCGAGCGACAACCAACAAATGGTTTGTACGTCCTAAGACAACTTGGGACATCCCCCTTTATTTTCAAACACATGCACACAAAGAAAGCACGCAAGCAAACACGATTAATGAAATCTAGGGAGACTTGCTCCGGCAAGGCACTTTGGGTGAACGCCAAACGTTCTTCCCAAGGGGTAACTTAACCTCCGAACCCATAAAACCTTTTTTTCAAAGTTTTGAGGTAATCAAAATGGCGTGGCGACTCCGTTTTTCAAATAACTCGGATGTCTTCAAACTCGCGTGAATTCCAATAAACAAAAATTTTGGGCACACATTCACAGTTTGGCGACTCCGCTGGGGATCATCCCAAAGGAGAAAAGCTTTATTTTCAAAACAAAAGTCGATACTTGGTATTACCCTTCCTGTATCGCTCCCTAACCCGGGGCTTGGGATAACAAGGTGGTTTAACAATCCCACGTACCAGTATCCTTTTTTGAAAAAAATTTTTGAAAAAAAAAAAATACAAAAAGCTTTTCCCTTTGAGCGGGTTAGACTCCCATCGCCGATTTCATTAATCGTGCTTGCTTTCTTTTACCATGCATTGCATCATTTGCATCTTGGAATCTGTGCATACTTTGAACGGGAAACAACCCGAAAAATATCAAAAGGAGTGAAACCTGGAAAATTGATCCATGCAGTCGTACGGCTCAATCCTCCTAGGATTCTGACCATACGACCTCGCCGGCAATTCCACCGTAAAAAATCATGGTTAATCTGGCAAGCCCTAGCGCCTTGGGGCTATTCAGCTCCATGACCGACTCCGGGGCTCCTTAAAAATTTACGTGCTTATGTGTTGCATTTTCCCCGTCCCGAAAATCATTCCTTTAAAACACATTTATGAAAATCTCTGTTTTTAACTCAAAAAGGAACAATTTTAGGAGACCGCACACTACGCGCACCCGATATATCCTGTACACTTTTGCACGCACGTCCCTCAAACCCGAGGGTGGTTCCACTGCTAGCCACGGACAGCCTTACGATGCTCCCGGCGCGCACGGAATCATCCCAACCTCCCCATGGCAACCGGTGTCGACCAATGCACGGTCCGTGTCACACGTTTCAAAAATCCGTGACTTTTGGTTGGTTTTTGGTCTAGTCCGTGTCATATAGCCCAGCTTGCATACCCTCGTAAAGGTCAAGCCTTAGCTCATAATCGGAAACCAAGATTTTCGCTCAAGCGAAATTCGCCGAAATTCCGATAAGGAAAAATCGGTGGGATCTTGACTCCGACATTGACTATCGACCTTGACCCGCACGGAATGCGTAAAAGTCAAGACCAAGTCTTTGCCAAAATAAAAGATCTTTCGCTCAAGCGAAGCTCGCCAAAATTCCGACAAGGAAAAATTGGCAAGATCTTGACCAAAGCATTGACTTCGATTCCGACTCATGCACCGCGTATGCAACGAAGTTCAATGTGACACGTGTCATCCGGCTTGCCGCCCGACCCATGCCTATTATATTCTCGGACATTACCAAAAGTCAAAAACCGTCATTCGCTCAAGCGAAACTCGTCAAAGATCCGTCGAGGCGAGAGACGAGACTTTCACGGTATTGCCTTGACTATAATCCGCATCGCTCGTGCGTTGAAAGGTCCTATGACCCGCTAGACCCGATAGGAGCGTTCTTTACTCTCGGTCGGTGGGATCCGCGTGCCCTATAGGACCCTCGCCCGGGCCGTCCACCCCGGGAGGTCGAAATACAGTGGAATACGAGGGGCTTATAGACGTAGTGACGGGAACCCACCGATCCAGATCTAGAGTAGTTGTGAAAAAGAAGGGCCCCTTTTCCAACCAAATAGAAATAAATAAAAGACATTGTTTTAAGTAAACTTGAACAATTAGTGTAATCATAATTGCATGTTCCTATCTCTGAAATCCCTAATCGAGACCTTTTCGGTCCGATCTCCGTTTTCCTCATCCCGACCTTTCATGGTCAAATCCCTAATCGAGATCTTTTCGGTCCAATCTCCATTTTCCTTATCCCGACCTTTCATGGTCAAATCCTTAATCGTGACCCCCTTCGATCCGATCTCTACTTCCAATCTTGACCTTTCAAGGTCTCATCTTTTCCGATCAATTAGGATTAGGAGAAAATGCGTTTCGAGCAAAAGTTAAAGCGATAAGGGCATGTTACTTCGAGCTCTTCGGCCTAAACACTTACCTTCGAGTCTAAACCTTACATATCCCCGAGTCTAAACCTTGCCTATCCCTTTCCCGCAGCGAAAAGAAGTGAGCGAGAGTACTCGGGTCGGGCCGGCTTTTCGCCGTACCATCGCCCGTAGAGTCGAATGGCGGATTTGATGAAAAACAAACAGGTATAGGAAATCGATGATTAGGAAGGAAGAGTTAGTCCCGGCTTTGGAAAATGCCCGGAAGGTTCATGAAGAACAGCTGTCATTGCTTATCGGTGCTCTTCACCGCAATGGAGTCCAAGTAACAATTGAGTCCAACGGTTCTCCTGTAGTGGTCGAAGATGAGACTCCGTAAGTAGCCATCTCGGTTCCCCACCTATAACCAATACCTTCCTCCATCCACATATGATCCCTTGCCAAGGACCACTTCTCCTCGCCCTTTCCAACATCCCACCATCGTGGCCCCATCGCCCTCGGCTCCTCGTAACGGATTGGATTTCACCCCACTTATCCCTCGGTCTCGGCCAATACACCGCCGGTTTATGCTCCAACCTCACATAATCGGTTTGAGATATGTGGCTATGTTCAAGCCCCTATACCCGCCCGAATGTGATCATGAGTTACCAAAAGATGAACCGAAGTTTTCAATGTTACCCTACGGACTTAATGAATTCAAAAGTCCACAATTGCGCTCTTACGCAAGTCCCGTCGTTGCCAGCCCCGTAGCCCAAGAGTCCCCGTCGACCCCTATGTGGCAATATTGATGGAGCAAGTGAAACAGATGCAAGAGAAGCTTGACCTCATGATGAGTATCAATACTCCCTTGACCCAAGATGTCGGACTGTGCAAGGAAATGACTCCACCGAGCATGACCCAATACCAAGCGGCAACCGTACCGGCTCGGCACCGGTACCTCACAAAGGAAAGAATGTCACGCCTTCCTTCGGCCAAATCCAACGGTGGAACCAATTGGACAATGGGAATCGAGTCTTGAGAATAACAAGGTCCCCGAAAACCTCGCTCCTTTCACTTTAACAATACTAGATGCCTTTAAGCAAGATTCGGAAGAGCTAGTGAAAGAAAAACCGATAAAGCCATTGGAGAATTGGAAGCCCAGAACCCCGGTATCGGAATGGACGAGACCAAACACTGTCGCTTCCATCAATACCATGGGCACAACACTCGACAATTGCACCGCTGAGGCATGAGATCCAAAAGTTGATAGAAGATGGGAAGCTTGAGAACCTCCATGGGCCAAAGACAGAAAGTTATGACAAGAGGTCAATTCAAGAAGTACAAGGTCGAAACGCGGCTCGATGATTTTGGGATGCCCATGAGCAAAGTTTTCAACGATTTGGTGAAACGAAGCCTTCTCACACCTCTCGAGAATCATAAGCCAAGAAACCCAAGTAGAGTTGACGGGGCCAAGTTCGTGAGTACCACAAGCATTATGGTCATGTGACGTACAAGTGTGTGGAGTCAAGAAAGAAATTCGGTGGGCGATCTACGAAGGAAAGCTCAAGCTCCCTGGCAGTCCAACCCGCGAAGAGTAGCTAGACTAGGGTTTACCTATCCTTAAAAAAAAAAAAAAGGGAAAATAGTCTCTCAGTCGACCTTCGTAGGTTCTAGTACTTTTTTCCTTTCAATCAAGTCCTCTATGGACATTGTAATGAATCTTCAATTTTCTATAAAAAAATCTTCTTCTTTTCTTGCTAGACTTAAGACATTATTTGCACACCTACATTACATTTAATGAAATGGTTTTATTTTATATGATCACTTGCATTGCTCAACGAACAATCTCTTGAAATAATGAACGTTCTGATTAATCGGTGTGAGAAAGTCAACTAATGCCATCAAGCCATACACTTTCCTCACCCCGCAAAAGGCCTTCATCAAAGCCATACACTTTCCCAAACCATGTCCTTCCCATCACCTTGACCAAGTCAAACGACGGCGGCATCATCAAGGGACAGCAAAAGGCCACTCAGCTTCAAAAGATTGACCCCGTGTCGGCAACAACCTAGGGGCTTGGCTTAGACTTCAAGGGTATCAAGAATGTTCAAGCAGGGGCTCGCCTTGGTCCTCGGGTGCTCTAGAAAAAAAAAGAGAAGAGAAAAAAAAGAAAAAATGTGTGTAGTGCAAAAAGAGTAATACCCAGCTAGACTGAAAATCCCAAAAAGGGCAATCTAGGCAAAAAAACGGGGTTGCACATAAAAAAGAAGAAGAAAAATCTTAGTGCAAAAGAGTAATGCCCGGCTAGGCCGAAAATCCCAAAAAAGGGCGGTCTAGGCAAAAAACAGTGGTTGCACATAAAAATAAAAGAAAAAGAAAATGAGGCCAAGGACCCAAGACCGCCCATCAAAAGCTTGACTGGACAGCAAAATCAAAGCTCAAAGAATGAAAGTTGTCGATAACAATGGGGCGGTCGAAGCAAAAGCGTAAGCATTTCATGAGCCTTTAGGCATATGCAAGTCCTTTCTCCCCAATGAAAGACGAGAATCGAAAGCAATTGAAGCGGCCGTCCAAGAATGACTTGGTCAAGGAATCATCCCGAGGCCCACGCCTCATCATCCAATCTTCTCATCCAAACCTTTCCACTAAAGGAACCACAAATCCCATTTCCCAAAGTTAAACACAGCCCGCCAAGGCCGAACTACGGCGACTGAGCTCCTCACAATGAGGGGAACGTAGGCAACCAAAGAATGGTCCGGTCATAAGCATATCCAAATTACCGAAAACCGGTCTCATCAAATGACCTCTCCCATGGACACAATCAAATCCCGAGAAAACCCGGTCTCATCAATGACCTCCTTATACACAAACCTTTCTTTCACACCCACCAACCTTGATCCGCGACATTGGTTGACTTTTCTCCTCATGATTAATAAGAATGTTTGTTCATATCGAGATTAGTGGTTGAATAACCCGAACATTAATAAAGGGTTTTAAGCAATCTTGTGATCATTGTAAATAAAACAAGTTTTCGAGATGTCTTGACAAGTCTTCCTTTTCTACATCTTAGGAAAGATAGCGCTAAACACCGATTTTCCGTCGGCGGGGGCTTCCATACACTTTTACCAACCTTTCTACGCTTATACTCTCTCAAAAGAGTCAAACCCAAAGCGAGTTTTGTGCCTACATCGAATAAGGCCATCAAAATAACACAAAATCGGGATTATTCCCACCTTTTGAAAAATATGCCCCCGCATGTACATATCTTCCTAAAATTCTTCTCTTTGTCTCTGCGTCTCCTTAAGGTTGACTCGAATCGTTGACTAAAAAAATAGAAATAAAAAAAAAAGAAAAAGGATAGGTTTTCCCTCTTCTCGCTACAATTCGCATTAGGACCGCCTCGAAACTCTTTCGGAGTCCCGGGGGCTTTGCCAAGTCATTCCTTTAAACTGGGGCTTCTTTAGCCATGTTTAGGGTTCATATCGGGTTCTTCACTAGGTCCCTAGATGGATTCGATCTTGGTCGATCAATTTCGTAATCACGTTCGCAATACCATTCGGATTGGGATTTTGTTAGGTCACTGTGAGGCTGGGGGCTTCGCCAAGTCACTTCGCCTACTCGGCTCATTCAATCGGGCTTTGCCAAATGAAAGGATCTTTCCTTGCTTTAGTAAGATATTGGGGCTTTGCGAAAGTTTTTCCTTCGCACCGGGGCTCCGATAAGTCACATCCATCCCTAGAAGAGAGGTTTGGTCACTTCAACATCCGCTTTGGTTATAAAAGCCCGTCGCCGTCGCCTTCAAGCGCCAGAGTTTAAGAAAAGGACCTTAATCAAGACCCGAGGTTTAAACCCAGTCTCAGCCCAAGGAAGAATTCTAGTCCACGTTGACAACATCTCAATAAAAGCAGCAGTTCAGTCCACACCCAAGAAATACAACCCCACTTGTTTGAAACCCGTCTTAAACAATTCCCAAATACATTCCATATGTATATCCAGACCCAGTCCCTACCATGTTTCCAAGAGAAAAATCATCCCTAGGCTCAAGTAACGTGCCAATTGCTAATGATAACATTTTCTCCCAAAAGCGCCTCCGTTATTTCCGAGATAACTCTAGGCGACAGTTTCCTAATTGTCAAAACGTCGAAAATCCTAGACATCATTCCTAACTGTCTAGGTAAAGTTTGAACTACGATCAAGGCTTGATTCCTCCGGGATACGTAGGTAGCCTTTCATAAAGGTTCAGCCATCTGACCACATTGGTCACCTTTTCCCTTCTCCATTCTCCAAGGGTGCGTAAGCTTTTCATAAAAGTCCAATTTTGTGACCATATGGGCCACCTCTTTTGATTTGGAACATTCCTGTGAAGAATTGGTTGCTTGACCTCCTAGGTCACCCCATTTCCATCCTTAAGGGACCAATATCTCTTTGCCATTATCCTAAGGAGACCAGGTTTGTGACCTATTTGGTCACCCAATTCCAACCTGTGTCAGCAATTCCACCCAAGGCCAAAAGGTAAGAGAAGTGCGGTCTTGGCTACTTATGTCACGCGACAAACCTAGCCGAGTTGGCTTCTTATGTCGTGCGACATAATAAGCCACATCAGTACATCAAACAATCGCCAGCTTCTGCTTTCCCTGTGGCACTCCCCGACTTGTCAAAAGCTGCAAATACCATCCATTCACTTCTCAGATGCATAAGGGAGGGTTCATTTACCCCATGTACACTCATGCATTCATTTACAAGCTAAAAATTCATCCAAGTCATCCATTCAAACCATTTGTACATACAAAGTAGATCAAGTCCAAAAGTTGTGCATAAAAAAATAATAACATGTGTTTTCCCCAAAGGGGGTACAATAGCCAAAAGGTCATAAATGTCTAAGGGGAAAGGGGGCTACTCTGAATCCTCTCCATCACCCTCTTCATCACCCTCCTCATCTCCATCCTCGTCGTCATCCTCGCCTCCTCTGGCTCATCGTCAGATCGTCCGAAGGTGCCTCGTAGGCTATGGTCTCCGTGCGGTAATAGTCGTCGAGCTCGGTGATAACAGCTGAGTCAAGCTCATAGTCCGTGGCCGTCTCGGCTCCGTCCTCATCCTCATCCTCATCCTCATCATCATCATCAATCTCAATGGGTTCGTAAAGAGGCACATTTGCAGCTTTGTCCGAGGCGTCGGTCCTCTAGTGCTCCCGCCGGTGCCCACGTCATCGTAGCGGCTCTTCTTCCTTCTCGGTTGGCCGGGTGGAGAGATATCAATCGAACCCCGCGACGGTGCATCGATTCTTCCGTAAACTCATGCCTTTCTCGGGAGCTTGCCAATCATGCCCACGCGCCGGTATATGCCCCGGTCAAGTGCCTGTAAGCTCGAGCCGACACTGCTACAAGCATGACATAATAAGTGTCGAATACGCTTCTTGATAACAGAAGGAGATACAATCAATCCAAAGAGGCGTAAGGAGCAATACTTACAGATCTAGAACCTCACGGGAGCACCAGATGAGGATGAGTCTGTGACATATCAATGTGAGCTCGCCTCATGCGACCGCCACCCTGATAATCAATAAAAGTCGGGGGCAAAGGAGGTCTAGCTACGTAGCCGGTCGAAGGCCCCTGCGCTATGAGCACCATAACCAACCCCGTCTCGTGGAGATCAAGATGCATGGCCACGTACATAGTATAGTCCCCCTCTCGTGTGTAAAGATGTGCCGCCATGCCTACGATCAAAGCATCTACATTTTCCAACCGGCGAGGCAACCACATCCTAGCCGGAGGATCATCGGGATCCGAGCGTGCCTATTCGGCCCATGCTTTGTCTATACACCCTCTCTCCTAGATACAAGGCGTCTCCTGACAAGCCCACCGCAGTAGCTTGCGACACTCGTGAAGTGCGCGGCGTGATCTAAATCCAAAGCGCCATAACGACCGGTCCAGGGGGAACAAGCTCATCCTCTCGTGGAATCCCTCTCGTGCACGTCAACGTATCATGATAAGAAGCAAGAATCCCGCACCTCGAGCCCTCCGGCTGCTCCGGTTCTGCTTCTCGGCATCCTTCGTCCACCGACGAAGAGCAGAAAAAGGTGGTGGCAGGAAACTCATCCTTGATCCGCCACTCATAACAGCCTAAAATACTCGTATGCCCAAGCCCTCGAAAAGGAGAAGAAGAAGTCAAAACAAAAATGGGAAAACAAGGGATATAATGAAATGCGCTAAGGAAAAGAGATCAAGGTGAGAGAATACCTCGAAAGCCGGATGAAAGCAGCGAAGTACTTCGCCTTCCCTCGACTCGACGTCATCTAAGGCCAAATACATCTCGGCCTAAGGCCGCCTCCCCAGACAGATTCCCCGACGCATCCCATGCTCTCAAAAGCTCCAACAACGAAACCAAGGCAAAGAGAGGCGCCGTTAATGAACAAAGATGTCGGAAAAGCCCACCCATACAAAAGCTCTAGCCAATCCTCGGCTCTCACCTCTCTGGCCGGGATCATCTATCACAACAGAAGTCCCCGCTTCGCCCCTCGAATCAGCCGTGTAGCACCCCCAACTCATATCCATTCCCCTTCTTGATCCGGGGAACGAAACCAAGTAAGCCCATAAAATCATCATCAATGACCAAGGTGGGGGCTCAACTCCCGTATAGGCTCCTCTATGTAGAGAGGCTCATCCGTAAAAGGCAAGCCCCGTGATAACCGCAAAGTCCGGCGGAGTGGATCCGTCGTCTCACCCCAAGAGAAGTGAAATGAGTGAGTGGTCTCCCACCGTAACTCTCTGAATGCCCTCACTAGATCCACACTCCTCGAGTGCCCCGATGGCCTTCGCCATCTCAAAAAAATTGCCCTAGCCCAAGCCGTAAATCGTGCCCTTAGGCGAGTCCACTCGCTCCCCCGGCTACCCGACAAGCTATCCCATAGCCTCGCCAATCACCTCGTGGGAGCCACGGTGCGCAATCCCCGCAAGAAAACATGGCACAAGTATCAATATTTCGTGCTATTTCTTGAAATCATCTCAAGCAAAAAGTAGGTCAAAATGGATCAATATATGGCATGCATTTACGCATTACATTTCCTAGATTCATTCATGTTCACAAAGCCAATCCATATGAAGTTCAAATGCATCGAAGAAAAACTCGGTTCAAATCAATTTCGCACAAATTGAAAAATTTTCAAGAAACCCTAGATTTCTTACCTCTTCCTTCTTCCGAGCATCCGAAGTATGCTCATCGAAGCCGCGGTAGAAATCTCCTCTTGGTGCTTCCGGAAGAAACGGCCGTTGATTCCTCTGCACCCCTTTCTTCGAGTAGCTAAGTTGGCATGTTGAGAAGCCCTCTTGGTCGGATAGAGCCTAGGAGGCATTTTCCAAGTTGAATCGAACTAAAGATTTGTTTGATTTCTCTAGATCCCTCTCAAATCGCCCTCTGAGGTTGCTCTCTCTCTTCTCGCCGTCGCCTCCCTCTCAATTTCAAGTCTAAATTAATTTCAAAATGGCGACTGTGCGATTTTTAATAAATCTGTCCATTGTGGCCTCGTTATGTCGTGCGACATACTAAGCCTCCCGGCCGATTTTTACAATTTTGCCCCTAAAGGCTCCATTTTACAATTTTGTAGGCCTCTTTACCCTTTATGCCCTCGGCATTTCTAATTACTTTCAATCCGGTTTTCCTCCAGCGCCCAAGCCTATTTTACAAATTTACCTCTGTGACTCAGTTTATTTGCCCTTGGCATTTTCAATTTTATTTTTCAAATAATCAGGGTACATCCCACTTTTCTTTACAAAAAACTATTGATTCCTTCCAACTTCTCTACAAAATCCAACCTTTTTCGCAATCTCCGTTATTCCGTTATAACGGGATAACGCTAGGTGACAACCTCCGAATTGTCAGAACTCTAAACTTGCGCTACCACTATCCGCGAATAGTGAAGTATGCCCAAGTCATTCCAAATCATTTCAACTTGTGCTACCACTATCCGCGAATAGTGAAGTATGCCCAAGTCATTCCAAATCATTTCAACTTGTGCTACCACTATCCGCGAATAGTGAAGTATGCCCAAGTCATTCCAAGTTATTTCAAATTGTGCTATCACTATCCGCGAATAGTGACGCATGCCTAAATCATTTCAACTTGTGCTATCACTATCCGCGAATAGTGACGAATGCCCAAGTTATTTCAACTTGTGCTACCACTATCCGCGAATAGTGACGAATGCCCAAGTCATTTCAACTTGTGCTACCACTATCCGCGAATAGTGAAGTATGCCCAAGTCATTCCAAGTTATTTCAAATTGTGCTATCACTATCCGCGAATAGTGACGCATGCCTAAATCATTTCAACTTGTGCTATCACTATCCGCGAATAGTGACGAATGCCCAAGTTATTTCAATTTGTGCAACCACTATCCGCGAATAGTGACGAATGCCAAAGTTATTTCAATTTGTGCAACCACTATCCACGAATAGTGACGAATGCCCAAGTTATTTCAATTTGTGCAACCACTATCCGCGAATAGTGACGAATGCCAAAGTTATTTCAATTTGTGCAACCACTATCCGCGAATAGTGACGAATGCCAAAGTTATTTCAATTTGTGCAACCACTATCCGCGAATAGTGACGAATGCCCAAGTTATTTCAATTTGTGCAACCACTATCCGCGAATAGTGACGAATGCCAAAGTTATTTCAATTTGTGCAACCACTATCCGCGAATAGTGACGAATGCCAAAGTTATTTCAATTTGTGCAACCACTATCCGCGAATAGTGACGAATGCCAAAGTTATTTCAATTTGTCAGGCAACCACTATCCGCGAATAGTGACGAATGCCAAAGTTATTTCAATTTGTGCAACCACTATTCGCGAATAGTGACGAATGCCAAAGTTATTTCAATTTGTGCAACCACTATCCGCGAATAGTGACGAATGCCAAAGTTATTTCAATTTGTGCAACCACTATCCGCGAATAGTGACGAATGCCAAAGTTATTTCAATTTGTGCAACCACTATCCGCGAATAGTGACGAATGCCAAAGTTATTTCAATTTGTGCAACCACTATCCGCGAATAGTGACGAATGCCAAAGTTATTTCAATTTGTGCAACCACTATCCGCGAATAGTGACGAATGCCAAAGTTATTTCAATTTGTGCAACCACTATCCGCGAATAGTGACGAATGCCAAAGTTATTTCAATTTGTGCAACCACTATCCGCGAATAGTGACGAATGCCCAAGTTATTTCAATTTGTGCTACCACTATCCGCGAATAGTGACGAATGCCCAAATCATTTCAATTTGTGCTACCACTATCCGCGAATAGTGACGAATGCCCAAATCATTTCAAATTGTGCTACCACTATCCGCGAATAGTGGCGTATGCCCAAATCATTTCAAATTGTGCTACCACTATCCGCGAATAGTGGCGTATGCCCAAATCATTTCAACTTGTGCTACCACTATCCGCGAATAGTGACGAATGCTCAAGTTTCCCAACTTAAGTTACCTCTATCTCCGTCATAAAGAGATAGTGCCGTAAGCTCTTGCTTCCTCAGGTGACAGCCTCCGAATTGTCAAAATCTCAAGGATCCTAGACATCGTTCCTAACTATCTAGTGATGCTTGAACTACGATCAAGGCTTGATTCCTCCGGGATACGTAGGTAGCCTTTTATAAAAGGTCCAGCCATTCGACCACTTTGGTCACCCTGTTTCTTTGTCACTCCTCAGTGATAAAGCGCCCCTTCATAAAAGTTCAAATATTCGACCACCTGGGTCACTCCTAGCATATCCCCAGTAGGATCAATTGCTTGACCTCCTAGGTCATTTTCTCTTCTTTTTCCCAGCAAGAGACCAGTTTCTCTTCTTCCTTCCCCAGCGGATCCTAATCCCGAACTACGGCCTGGCTTGATTCCTCCGGGATACGTAGGTAGCCTTCCAAAAGGTTCAGCCACTCGACCACCTTGGTCACCCAATCCGTCTCGGCATTCGCCAGATCGGATCCTTTTCTATCGACAACCCCACTCGCCTTGCAAGTGACGTTGCCGAGGGGCTTCTGTAAGTACCCAAATCTGGCTCATGCCTTTCCTGTTAATTTCCCGGCAATTCCGGTAATTTTTCTGGTAATTCCCCGGATTTTCCTAAAGCTCCGGAACAATTCCGGAACTGTTCCAAACCTTTTAAGGGCTGAAGGAAATGCTTGGTGATTAAGAAACACGTTTTTCTTAATCCCAAAACCCTTCTAGAAGACTGCCACCTTGCATGTTTCTAGAAAAATCCAGATTTGGCTACTTATGTCGTGCGACATAACCAAACTCAGAAGAGTTCTGAAGGTTTGCCACCTTGCATGTTTCTAGAAGAATCCAAGTGGCTACTTATGTCGTGCGACATAACCGGCCGGAAAAGTTCTAGAACCATGCCACCTTGCATGTTTCCGTAAGGAATATACAAATATGGCTTGTTATGTCGTGCGACATAACAAGCCCATGCAGTGTACTCTATAAATAGAGGCCTTCACCTCTCATTTTGACACACCTCTTCCACCCCTCGCTCCTCTATGTGGAATACGCTCCCGTAAGCCTCCTCTCTCCTCACATACCCCTCAAATCAACCTAATCCTCCCAAATCCATCCCACACACACTTCCCACACACACACTTCCCACATACATCAAGAAATCAAGGAGTTCCCAAGGATCCAAGGCTCGAACTCGCCTCCTGAGGAGGACGCTAGAAGGCTCCTATATCTAACTTGATATAGGAGTTGTGGATCTTCAAGGGTAACGAGTTTCTACCCCCTTTTCCACTCTCTATTTTCCTTTGAATATGAAATCTATGTGTTACATGCATTGATAATATAGTATTCGATTAAAGTTGCATGCTTTAGCTTCATATTACCCAGATCCACATTTTATTTCATTACATTTCATATAAAATCTTCGTTTTGACTTGGTTTTTGCATGAACACTCAAGATGAGTGTGGATCCCTCATATCCACACCCTCTTGAAGTGTTCATTATTGATAAACATGCTCTATGAGATTTGTTTGTGAAATAACTTGACCATTTTGGTGCCTTGTTACCTCTGCAAATCTCAGTTGTAAAGCCTCTCGCAAAATGGCTAGTTATGTCACGCGACATAAGTGCCTTATCGTGCGACATAAGTAGCCGTTTTGAAGCTTCACGCTTCAAGCTGTAATCTGATGTTACACCCCTTTAAGCTATAATCTGATGTCTATCTGCAATTTAGATAGTATCTATGTACATACTATGTCATCTTTTCATTAAAATATCATTCTCATACATAAAGGTGCATCCTTTACACCTAAATCCCATTTTTCATGCATTAAAATCATTCCTTTTCCATTTTAAATCCCTTTTCACATTAAAGATGCACTCTTTGCACAAAGATCATTTCTTTACATAAAAAACATCCACTTGCAATCAAATGCATCATTTTCAAACCAAAATGCCATCTTTTTGCTAAAATATCATTTTTACATGCATTTCCCCTTTTCCCCAACCTTGGAACGGACCGGTGTAAAAGTTCTCATCTTTGCATCGTTCCTTCCATTAAAGGTTCATGATTTCTTTAGGAAAAGGATAACCTTGAACCCTATATCTCCGATTATCGCTTAAGAATGAGTATGAAGCCTCTATACGAGCTCGACCGTCTTAAAGCGTAGGATTGATGGGTTAAGGACATTCCTTCCTAAGGAACCTCATCTTTGACCAAAAGAGAGTCATTCTCTCGATCACGCAAGTCCCGAGGGTCCCGAGGTTAAAATGCGATGATCACAAGTCATAAGATGAGGACGGGATCATAATCCCAAATACATAAATTCCAAGGAATCCCGAGCGACAACCAACAAATGGTTTGTACGTCCGGAAGACAACTTGGGACATCCCCCCCTTATTTTCAAACACATGCACACAAAGAAAGCACGCAAGCAAACACGATTAATGAAATCTAGGGAGACTTGCTCCGGCAAGGCACTTTGGGTGAACGCCAAACGTTCTTCCCAAGGGGTAACTTAACCTCCGAACCCATAAAACCTTTTTTTCAAAGTTTTGAGGTAATCAAAATGGCGTGGCGACTCCGTTTTTCAAATAACTCGGATGTCTTCAAACTCGCGTGAATTCCAATAAACAAAAATTTTGGGCACACATTCACAACTAGCAACCTGATGTCCGACCCAAATAAAACGAGCTATATGGCCCTCATGTGCAGTTAAAATAGAGTTATCGATAGGCCCAGGATCAACGAAGGTATACATCTATTTCAACAAAAGAAACCCAATTTCAATATCAAATAAATACATATATAAACATAGAGACTAAATAAAATCTATATCAGATACTTATAAATGAAATAACAAACATAATAACAATTGAGTTCAAAAAAGACCACAAATTTAGTTCAAAACCCCAAAATTTCAAATATATGACAATTGAGTTCAAATATACCAACAATTGAGTTCAAATATATCTACAATTGAGTTCAATAACAACACCAAGTTAGTTCAAAATTATGATATCCACATTCGAAATGAGTTTGGTTGGGGAACTGAAATTCTTTCTTGGTCTAGAAATTGTTCAAACCAAAGAAGGAATGTCAGTTTCACAATCCAAGTATGCAAAGAATTTGGTAAACAAATTTGGGCTTGACAATGCATCACACCTGAAAACTCCTATGGGATCATCCCAAAAACTTTGTAAAGATGAGAAATGTGAAAGTATTGATCACACCCTCTATATGAGTATGATAGAAAGCTTACTGTATCTCACAGCTAGCAGACCAGATATAATGTTCAGTGTGTGGCTATTTGCAAGGTATTAAGCTGACCCCAAGGTATCCTACCTAAAGGCTGTAAAAAGAATTATTAGGTATGTTAGGGGGGTACCATTCACTTAGGGTTAAGCTACACTAGAGATACAAATACAAACTTGGTGGGATTTAGTTATTCTGACTGGACTGGGAATACGGATGACAGAAAGAGCACCACTGGAGAGTGTTTCTACCTAGAAATAATCAGGTGTCTTGGTTTAGTAAGAAACAAAATTGTGTTTCTTTGTCTACTACTGAATCTGAATATGTGACAGTAGGTAGTTGTTATACCCAACTATTGTGGATAAACTAAATGATAAAGGGTTATGGATTAAAAAGTGAAACCATAACCATATTTTGTGATAACATGAGAGCCAAAGATATTGCCAAGAATCATGTACAACACTCCCATACAAAGCACATAGATATTAGGCACCACTTTATAGGAGATCTTGTTGAACAAAGAATCATTACCCTTGAACATATAGGAACAACAGATCAACTTGTTGATATCTTTACCAAGGCTTTAGATTTTGAGAGATTTTCTTCTCTTAAAAAGTCTCTCGGGTTGTGTGAACACAGATGACTGCACAAGTTTGCAGACAACTGTCTACATCTCTATATAATTGTATATTACAGAAAACACTAATAAAAAAAATCTTGCATTTATGCATTGCACGATTGTATCTTGTGACCACTTGACTATTTTTTCATTATTGACAATGTTTGACTCCTGAATATGAGATCACTCTTAACTTGGTGATAAAATTTCCCATGTTAAAACTTCTTTGTGATATCTATCATGGAATGGGTGTCTATTCTAAGGTCACTGAGAAAAACAAGTTGGCTCAATTTATTTTGAAGCTTTCACTAATGTGCTCAATACCAATGACTCATTGTTGCATCACATGGGAAAAATTTTGGGCAAGCACTATGGTGTGAGAGTGTATAGCTCCTTTTCAGTGACTAAATCAATGCCAAATATGGAGACATTCTAGAGGCTACATGATTAAGGGTATCTCATTAACTTCTTGCATGTCAAACCATGTCAATATGTGATTTATCCATACCATGTTACACTTTATTGAGATTAATCTACATTGTGTGTGCATTATTTCTCATAATAGTCATGTTGTGAAAAATTAGGTCATTCGAAATTCTTGGTAAAAATATGATCAAATTTTTGTTGTTACTAATGAATTTTTTGCTCAATGATTCTATTGTGTTCAATGATATTTTTATGATGTGGTGTTTGAGAAATCTAGCAGTCGAAGGAGACTATGGTGGGATGTTGATCAATCAAAAATGATATCATTTTAGGATAAGAAAAGAAAATATCATCACAAAATATGATAAGGATTCAAAATTTTTAAATCCCTAATCCGTTATAATGAAGGAGTCTCAAAAGGTAAACAACATAACCATCACACGGATCCTTCTCCTTCTTCACATCTTATTCCGAGTTCCAAGGCAAGTCATGATTATCTCTCATCAATGTTGTGTTATAAGTTGATTGAACAGGTCTTGTCACAACTGTCCTCATACCTTTCCTCTCAACTCTCATTACTCCTATCTGTCTTGTCTCTGCCCTCTCTCTCAGTACTAACCCATGCACATTCCATCCATGGCATCTCCGTCGTCTTCCTCAACTCCGGTGACCTCCAGTTGCAACGCAATTGTTGCAGATTTAATCAATGAGCCTCAATACGTACCTCCGATGGACTTAAGCTCGCTTGGACAGCCAGATACAAAGATCGATGTGGACAACCCTAATATGCTTGAAGCCGTGCATGCTGCCCGTGAACCACCAGTACCGGGGACTCAAAGATCACCCCGACAAATTGATTCCAGTAAGTCAATCATATTCATAGGCTCAAGGACAGTTGCCTCCCCAAATAAATTAACTCAGGGTTCTACTCCCAAAGCTAAGAAACCCACCGGTGTAAGGCAGAAACTCATCCTCCATGATTCCTCAGACGAAGAGGAGACTCCAGCTCATGAGCAATCACCGACGATTGGGTTCAATGAAGATGACCTACCTATCATCACGTTGATCAAAGCAAAATATCCGGCAAAAAATTCAACTCCGGCTAGGGTTCATGCATCGATTCCGGCCAAAACTCAGGGGGAAAGCAGCTACGAGATGAAAACAAGAAGCTCAACAAGAATGGAAATTG
>JAFEMH010005627.1:45000-155599 GCA_022495995.1 Adenophora triphylla var. japonica
TATAATTCCCCAGACACCCATACCCCTAGGCTCCCCCTCTCCTCCCTCCCATCAACTTATTTTATCACATCTCTCCCGCTCTCTCTCTCTCTAAAAATACACACATACAGTAAATCTCTCTTTTTCTCCAAACCCTAACCCCACCGTCTCCTTCTCCGACGACGTTCATCTTCTCCGACTTCTCTCTTCCCATATCTGGTCAATACTTTTCGGATCTGGCCGGAATTTCTCCAATCCCCTACTCTCTCCGCAACCGCCGCTACCAACACCTCCGCTACATCCAATAGCGTCTAATTCCTCTTCCAATTCGTACATTAAACCTCCATTATATGCTGACGTTATCTTCACTTAAGACGTCGAAAGCCCTAATGGCATATCGGAGGAACCGTCGGCTCTATTGAGATCGGCGTCGTTGAGCTCAGAATTTTTGAAGATAACGGTATAAAATTCGCTGAAGGAAGTCAAATCTACTAATTCGATTGTTCCTGGACGTAATACCTGCATTACGCATTTAATTACTACACGACAAACTTGTCGGACTTCGGCGGATCTGGGTTCAATGTACGGTGACGGTTTAAGGATGTGGTGACATTTTCAGATTGGTTAACTGAGGCTTACAGAGGGCTTTTTATTCCGCTATGGATGGATAAAAGCATTGTTGAGAGTCAAGTAATGCAAAAGCAGGAATTTGTGGAGCAAAGAAGGGCAACATTGGAAAAGAATTTGCAGAGATTGGTCAGACATCCTGTGATTAGGAAAAGTGATGAGTCGAGAGTGTTCTTACAAGTGCAAGGGAAACTTCCATTGGCTTCAACCACCGATGTGGCTTCAAGAATGCTCGAAGGGGCTGTGAAATTGCCCACATTTGTTTGGGGATACCAGTGAAATTGTGATTGGGCCATAGGATGCTGTATTCTCTACTTCAACAACACTTTTATAAGTCAATTATAAGAGGTGAATTGGTATTATAATTAAGCTATACGAGTTGTAATGTGTAAATTATGAGATTAATTTGTTGTTATTATGGATTTTTTTTATTTATTTTTTGTTGAAAAAAATTGTCTTATAAATCAATTATAAGAGGTGAATTGGTCTTATAATTAAGAGGCTTTGACCAATTAGTCCCCCATCCAAATAAAAACTACCTTTAAGGACTAACATTATCAAAACAGTCAAAAAGTCCCTCAATTTTTTCTGGACCAAATTGCCCCTCGTACCCCTCTCTCTCTCGCGTAAACGTGATGGACGCTGGACTCTCAGCGCCTTTGCCTGCTTTCTTTCTCTCTCCTTTTCTCTCTCTTCCTTTTTTTCTCTTAAATTTTTAAAATGCAATATCTCAAAATCTAAAAGTCGAAAAAATTATCCGAAATCACTATTTTAATCGCATCGCCAAGACGAATAGAACAAGTTTACTCATCATATATTTCAAATTTTATAAATAAAATAAAATTATTTTTTCAACAAATGTGAAATAGATTTCACAGTTGTTTAATAAAAGAACGACATAAAACAGTGAAATCTATCACACAATTATGCACAATAACTGAAAATTATTACACAGTTATTTACATCAAACCCAACAACCGTGAAACTTGTTCTACAGTTGTCCTAAAGGAATGACATAAAAATAATTGTGAAATGGAATTCACAGTTATGCATAATAACTGTGAAATGGAATTCACAGTTATGCACAATAACTGTGAAAATCATTACACAGTTATTTACATCAAACCCAACAACCATGAAACTTGTTCGATAGTTGTCCTAAAGGAATGACATAAAAATAACTGTGAAATGGAATTCACAGTTATGCACAATAACTGTGAAAATCATTACACGGTTATTTACATCAAACCCAACAACGGTGAAACTTGTTCTACAGTTGTCCTAAAGGAATGACACAAAAATAACACTCATAGCTATAACTGAGAAATTGACCTCACAGTTGTGCACAAACATAATTCTCAGCTTGGAAATGTTAAAATCATTACACAGTTATGCAAAATAATTGTGAAAATCATTACACAGTTATTTACATCAAACCCAACAATCGTGAAACTTGTTCTACAGTTGTCCTAAAGGAATGACATAAAAATAGCTGTGAAATGGAATTCACAGTTATGCACAATAACTGTGAAAATCATTACACAGTTATTTACATCAAACCCAACAACCGTGAATCTTGTTCTACAGTTGTCCTAAAGGAATGAAACAAAAATAACACTCATAACTATAACTAACTATAACTGAGAAATTGACCTCACAGTTGTGCACAAACAATCATCAACAACTAATAAATAACTGGTAAACCAAACATACTAAGTACCAAATTAACTATGAAATTGACCTCACAGTTCTCAGTTTAGAAAGGTCAAAAACCAAACCATTTCACATTCATAATAAATAACTGTGAAACTGACCTCACAGTTGTAGAAGTGTGAAAAACATTTCACAGTTATTCACATCACAACCAACAATTGTAAAATAGACCTCACTGTTGTTCTATAAAAGAATGACATAAAAACAGTGAAATATATCACACACTTATAAGCGCTAGGTCTGCCTCCGACGCCTAGCAACCGCCTATCGCTTTTTTAAGAACTTGTTTTTTACACCACATTGCACGTGCCAATTTAACCACCATAGCAATTGGGTCGTACAGTTGTGCATAATATATGAGATTGAGGTTGAACAGAGCCATATTAATGGTTTCTGAGAGCTAAAAGGTAAATACATTTGACTGGAACATGTAAATTAATTGGTTGGTAATCTGAAAAGGCAAAACTTTACATGTTGGTTCACCAAATGCAAAACATAGAATAAGTGGAACAATCTAACAATGTCAATCAATTAACATGCCTTCATGTACCTCCCTGCCTCATGAGCCAAACGGTGGGCCTCTCTACTTCTACACCTCGAACGACATTAAGCAAAAGTGGTTCAGTTGCACAAATAGCTTTTGTCTCAGCACTTTTAGATATTTCAACATCTTAGTGAATTCTTCTTTGCTTTTCTCTGCCACAAGCACCTCTCCTCAGCCTCCAATTTCTTCCTTTGCATAGCATAACACATAAAAGAAACCAAATATCAGACTGAAGTTTTTAAAAGTTAAAGTATACAAAGAGCTGGAGAGTAAAAGAGAGGTTCCTGTATTAGGGTCAGCTTTCGAATTATAATAGAAGGGAGGGGGGATTAGTTTTCTAGGTTCTGCAAGTTTAGGGAGGAGATGGAAGGAATTATAGATTATATCCTTCCTAAGTTCTGGACCTTTTAAAGGAGTGGGAAAAAGTATAAAACGAAGAAAAAACAATTAGAAAAACTTTCTATCCTCCCAAATCTGCCACTTTCGAAAAGAAAGAAAATGAAGGAACGTAGCCCTCCCCTTTCACATCCTGAAAAAATCTCGAGAGCAGAGCTTTAAAGTAACAATCCCTCCCCTCCCCTCCCGTTCCTTCTTTTCTCAAGTTAATAGCTTGGTCAACTTGAAATGAGATTCCAGACACAACACATAAATCCATCCAAGCAGTGGAAGCTTCAAGAATGCTACCTCATTGAGAGCCTGTTTCCGTTCACCAAGAATTTTCAGGGCGCCATATCTTGTCATTGATGATCACTCTCATTGCCTGATATGAAATTCAAGGTCAATTACAAGCACTTAAAGTCAGGAACCAAGATAAAGTTGTCCCCGATAATGAATAGAGAGTTAGATGCACATTTCTCTTTGACACAGTAAATCGACATTAGTCTGTCCAATTAGCAACAGTTAGTGCCTTTCAAATTAGGGAACTAGATAAATCATCTGGGGCAACTATGAATAATCATTATTCATTTATAATACATATTAAACATGGTGGCTTTTAAAAAAATGGTATATTAGGTAGTCTGTAACTAGCATAAATTTTTTGACGGAGCTAGCCTTTGTCAATTACAATGTTCATAGATGATAGAACATGTATGCTAAATGTTCCTTCTGAGTATTACCAAAATGAATGTCATTTTGTTCTTGATCAAAATCAATCCCCAATTACTCAAGTCAGGGCAAAGATATGCAAGACTCATCTCTTTCAGGCATTTCATCATATAGTTTACATGCATCATAAAGTCCAAATCAATTGCTAATGATACAAACCCTAAACATTTATTAAAATGGGATGTCAATTCTAATGTCAAGTATCTAGCATCAAATACATCAATAAACAAATATACCCAAGAGACTGCAATAATTTATACCCTTACTTCATAGAAAAATAATTGAGTTGATCTCAACTTTCTATTTCTGTAGCATTTAGTAGTTCATACCAAGTTCCTAACCAAAATTAAATACCCAAGAGTTCTGATTGAATCCTTATAACAAAAAATTGATGAAATCCGAGAAATTCAAAATAAAATTGATGTACCTGGAAGCGAGATTGGTAATGTAGACAATGGAAGGAGTATTCTCCTGGAAAAGATGATGAACAGTAGCGAGCTCATCCGTCTGCAACTTCTGAGGAGTGGGGACCACAAAAGCGGCGGCGGAGTCCACATCTGCAACGAAGATAGAGATGGACAAGGCAACGGAAGCCATACTACGAATATTGAGGTCTAATACTTTATTGAAGTTCAAACTTCCATCGTTACTCTGACATGTCTTTCGGAGAGTGGCCGGAGCGATTAGAGAGAGGAGGAATTCGATTAGAGTGAGAAACGGAGTTGCGATTAGAGAGAGAAAGACGGGGGCAGTTTGGTATTATGATTTTTTTTTAAAAGGAGGCATGGGTTTATTGGTAAAATGTATTTCAATCTGAAATTGTCTATGGCTTAGAACAAGTGAGGCAAAACTCACAAAGTGAGACGAAACTCACAAGTGTTGTCCTTAGTGTTGGCAACACTAACAACAACACACACCAATTCTAGAAAACACAAATAAATAGAAATAAATCTAATTTGCAGTGGAAGAATAAAAACAATACACAAGAATATAATTTTTATCAAGTTATATAAATATATAACTTGATGGGTGCCAGGAGGGCAAGACCTTTCTATTAATAATATGAATTCAATACAAGGTCAAAGAAGTTCCTTTAATGATAAACAATCATTAACTTAAGGAACAATATATAAAGAACTCTCTCTGAAAATGAACACTCAAAACCCCACAAAAATATGAAAATCTATATGAAATTCTCGAGTGTCGGACTGAGTGTTGCCAACACTGAATGGCAACACTTAAGAGCAGAATTCTATTTCTTGTGCAGATTTGCGTTTTCTAAATTGGATGATCTTCAATGAAGATCCACTGCACTATTTATAGGCCAAAAATACTTGGAGCCTACTCAAAATGATCAGCAACAGCCTTGAAGTTGTTTCCTCCATTTTAGCCTTCTCGCCTCAATTGTAGGAGACTTAGTCTTCTTTGGCTTCTCTTGCTTGTAACTCTCAGCTATAGATGCCTTGTACTCTGACTTGTTCTCCCCCTGAATAGCTAGATAATATCTGTTTTTGCTTGGTCATTAATTAATCATATAAACACATGTTTATATGTTAATTTCCTCCTCTTCTTCGAACATCACGCCTGGGCAGATTCTGATGACCTATTCAAGCTCATTTTAAGCAGACTAACTATTGTTATTTAAACATTAATTTCCACATTATTATTTGTGAAAAATACAGTAACTATTTCAGTGTTGCCAAATCCAAATGGCAACACTTGTGGCAATACCAGTGGCAACACTGGTTTGCAAACACTTGGGACAACATTCATGGTAACTCATGATTTAACATTAACAATCTCCCCCTTAGTTACTGATTTCTTCACAAAATACCAATGTGATGATCTTTATAAAACAGTTAGTCAAACTTAACAAATATTGAAAATGCCATGTGATAAATAGTGGCAACATCAATCTTCAGGCAATGTTGAAAATATTTTTCATCAAAGTATCACACTCACACAAGTGGAAACATCAACCTTAAGACAAATGAAGTCACATAATTTCGAATTTATCTCCCCCTTAATCACGAAATTAATAACTAACAAAAATAATTATTAAAATCTTAAAAACAATCATCCATCCATTTAGCAAAAACCATCCACCAAAGTTTGAAGAAAATTCCAGCCGAAAAAAAAAGAAATTAAAATTGTTTAAGCATAACAAACCAAATAAAAACAAATAAAATTGTTTTTGTTACCAAACCACCAAATCAAGTAACCATGCAAACCACCTTCAACCTTCTGCATTTATAGCTCCTTCACCTCCCTCAGTTGTGCCACTTGGTCCAGCTCCAGCTCCATCCGCTCCATCATCACGCCTTGGCCTTGATTGATCTCCCCCTATTTTGGAAGAAATCAATTCCACCATTTTCATCATATCTGTACGCATGTCCAGTCACCCCTGTATCACTGAGTCGATGTGCTTTACCTGACTATTGAAAAAATTAAGAACCATAGCAGCATCGATCATCACAGGTGCAGTGTTGCCTGAAGTGTTGCCAATTTCAGGGGCGACACTTGGGGCGACACTTGAAGCAGGGGCAGCCACTGGAGGAGCATTTGTAACCAAAACCCATGGAAAATCTCTGTATCTATCACCTTCTGTAAAATGTTTGCTAATTCTATAGTAGACATGCTTCTCAGAGATATTATCAGCATTCCAAGGCTTGAGGTTTTGGTACAAGAGGACATTGTAAATGAGGGAAGGAAAAATGAAGGAGGAGGTTTTTCTTTTCTTGGCCCATGCATCTAGGTGAACAAATACCAACCTTCCAAAGTTGACTCTCTGTTTCTTACCCAATTTGTATAACAAGGTGGCTCGCTCAAATGTCACCGTGTTTTCATTGGGGGTAGGGAGCCAATTTGTTATACAAATTTTGTGAAGCACACTAAACAGAGAAGTAAGGTGGGTAGATTTAAAGTGTTCACTCCAAACTGATATTCTCCCTCCAGTCAGAAAGTTGGCAAGTGTGTTAGGCTCGACATCTAAGCTCTCGTCATCAATACTAGGGAGGCCGAATGTTTTGTTGATGATCAAAGGATTAAAATCATATATTTTGCCCCTAACAAAAATCTTTCCATAATGAGGGGTGTTCCTATCATCAATATCCTCCCTAAGATGAGCAAAGAAATTCCTAACAACACTCTCGACATAAGATGAAACTTTAGAAACCGTAGGCAAAAACTTTCTATCCTCCAAGAATTGGTACACTCCTAACTCCTTGAACTGAGTCACAAACATGTTCCTTTCATTCAGAATCTTTTTCTCAGAATCTTGAACCCACTTATCTAAGTTGGATTCACTATAAAATTCTTCGGAAAGGAATGGGCGTTCATAATATCCAAAAGACTCGTAATCAGATTTTGAATCTTGAGAGGGAGTAGGAGTGGTTACCTCTGGCCAGGAGATGGGAGAATACGAAGGTGAACTTGACTGGGCTTTGGACTTGGCAGCAGGTGTTGTCTCAGGTGTTGCCATTGGATTGGCAACACTTGGGGCAACACTGGATTGCATTTTCTGTTTCTTGGCAATTCGGGACTGGGCTTGAGCTAGAGTTTCTTCATCATCCATCCATGCTTCCTCATCCTCATCAGAAGTCGATGAGGGATCCTTAGTCTCCTTGAAAATTGGGTCTGATCCTTCCTCGGACGAAATGTTGAGCGAAGAGCTTGAGTATCCTCCACATTGACAGGATCATCAGCAGTGTTGGAAGGTATTTTGGACCTGAACAATGTCTTAATCCTTTCGGATTGTCGACGAACTCCACCTCGAAATGACGAAGAAGCATCTAAGGCTTTTCGTTTCTTGGTTTTCTTTTGAGGTGCAAATGTGAGCTCTATGGAAGGGGTAGCTTCTGGAAGGCTTATAGGAATGGGAATTTGAGGTGGATTGTAGACAATAATGTCCAAGATGGTGAGGTTGTGGGAGTGGCCGAAAGTGTCGCAGGGGATGTCTCCATAGGAACGGCGACATTGGAGGCGAAACTCGAAGGGGCGAGTGGAGAGATTTCCATGGGTGAAGAAATTTGTGGAGATTTACTAGCGCTTGCCATGGAAATTGAAGGAAGAAGATGACGAGGAACAGGGGAAGAGGGATTCCGCCTAGAGAGAGAGAGAGAGACGAGGTGAGAGAAAGGGTTTAGTGAGGAGGGTTTTAACGAGTGAATAGTAAATGATTTAATTTGATTTGACAAGTTCAAATCAAATTAAACCCCTTTTATCCCTAACAAACCCAACAAACAAGCACTGTTATCCGCCATTTAAAAAACTGATTTTTTTTTCATTTTTAAATATATAATAACTAAAAATAATTTTAGCAATATCCATAAAATTGTGTTTTTCAAAATTCAAATAATAAATTTTAAAAAAATAGATATTTCTAAATTACAATTAGTTAGACAAAAATTAAATATTTTTGCTAAAAACCTTTTAAATTTCACAAACTCTAAATATAAGGAAATAGACTTTTGAAAATTCAAAATTTAATTAACAAAAACAAAAATAAGAAATAAAAAAATAATGTAGCATCTACTAATGTGTTACTAGCAATGTTGCGTGACATACAAGACAACATTTTGAATAAAATCCCCTTGATATTTTTTTAACAAATATAACTTATCATTACTTAGGCAATTTTAAGCAAACTTTACACTTTCTTTATTTACAAGGAAGCATCGTAGTAGCGAGCTCCGTGCCCCGAGTTTTTTTTTATTAAAGTGTAAAGCTATATGTAGTAAGTTTTATACCTTTCAAGTAGGGTACACTGTAGTAGCGAGCTCCATGTCCCTAATACTTAGTATAAAACAACTACATTATACTCCCATTTTGGCAAGGAAACATCGTCGTAACGAACGTCGTGCCCCGAGTTACTTTGGGAGTATTTTAACAAGCTTTGCCTTTTTCAATATCAACACAATATAAGTGACTTTGTCACTTTAAGCACAAAGGAGTATTTTAAAAAAAATGTTAACCTTAAGAATGTACACATACTAGAACAAAAAGGTCAGTAAATGCCCCCCCATTTGGGATTAAACTAACTATTTTTTTTTAAACAATAAAAATATACAACAAATACACAGTGTTGCTGTCAGTGTTGGCAACACTGACGACAACACTTGAAACAGCAGATTTATAGAAAACATAAACCAAGAGATTTTTTCAAACTTGAAAATCTCTCATGGTCCAGGGCTTTGGTCAAAATATCAGCAAGTTGATGTTTAGTATCAATATGCTCTATTTGGATTAAGTCCTTTTCTACTAAATCTCTCAAAAAGTGATGGCGGATATCAATGTGTTTAGTACGTGAGTGTTGTACAGGGTTTTTGGAAATGTTTATAGCTCAAATTGTCACAATACATGGTCAAGATATTACTATCAAGACCATAGTTGTCAAGCATATGTTTCAACCATATCAATTGTGAACAACAACTTCCGGCTGCTATATACTCAGATTCAGCAGTCGAGAGAGAGACACAATTTTGCTTGCGACTGTACAATGACACAAGATTATTACCCAAGAAAAAAAAAACCCCACTAGTGCTCTTTCTGTCATCTATATCCCCTGCCCAATCAGAGTCACTAAAACCAACCAAGTTGGTATTAGTGTCTTTGGTGAACCATATCCCTAATTCACTTGTCCCAAACACATACTTAATGATTTTCTTGACAGCATTTAGGTGAGAAATTTTAGGAGCAGACTGATATCTAGCACACACACCTATGCTGAACATAATATCGGGACGACTGGCAGTAAGATAAAGAAGGCTACCTATCATGGATCTATACAGAGTTGGGTCAACATCCTCCCCTGCCTGATCTTTGGTTACCTTAAGAGATGATCCCATAGGTATTTTTGAGCTCTTTTCTCTCTCCAATCCAAACCTTTTCACCAGACTTTTAGCATACTTGCTCTGAGAGATAAAGATTCCATCATCTGACTGTTTCACCTGCAATCCTAGGAAATAATTAAGTTCTCCTATCATGCTCATCTTTAAAGTTGATGTCATAGCTTCCATAAAATTTTGTAAACATGTTTTAGATGTGGAGCCATAAACTATGTCATCAACATAGATCTGAGCAATGACAAACTCTTTATTTTTCCTAAGGATAAGCAATGTCCTATTGGCTTCTCCTCTAACAAATCCATATTCGAGAAGGAAACTTGTTAGACGCCCATACCATGCTCTAGGAGCTTGTTTCAAGCCATATAAGGCCTTATCAAGTCTGTATACATGGTTTGGGTGGAATGGGTCTTCAAACCCTTTAGGTTGCTCAACATAGATCTCTTTATCTAAGTACCCATTCAAGAAAGCCGCTTTGACATCCATTTGGTGCAATGTGATTTTGAGGTAGCAAGCTATAGCAAGAAGTAGTCTTATTGACTCAATTCTAGCCACATGTGCAAAGGTCTCGTCAAAGTCGATTCCTTCCACTTGTGTATAGCCTTGAGCCACAAGACGAGCTTTATTACGAACAATATTACCCAATTCATCAGATTTATTTTTGTAAATCCATTTAGTTCCAATAATATTTGTATGTAAAGGACGTGGAACTAAACACCAAACCTCGTTACGGGTAAATTTTTCAAGCTCTTCTTGCATAGCTTGTATCCAGAAATTATCATTTAAAGCCTCAATCACATTTTTTGGCTCAAGAGAGGAAAAGAAACAGGAGTGTTTTACCTTGGAGTATGTGGAGGACATACACACATACCTAACCATATCTCTGAAGTCAACATGCTCCTTATTTCTTGTTCGAACCCCTTCATTAACATCATCAATTACCTAAGTAATGGGATGATAATTTCTAATTCGAGCAGGGGGATCTCTCCTGCCTTGATGGTACACCAATCCATCTTCTTCTTCTGAGTCACTGCTCTCAGAATTTCCAGCCACTGTTCTGTTCTCCTGTGTTGCCTCAGGTGTTTCCGTTTCAGGGGAAACACTCGGGGCAACACTTGAATCTGTGGCGTCATGGCCGAATCGGTTTACATTCCCGACCTCTGTTCGACTTCTTCCAGCAAGGTCAGAGGTATATCATCAGCTGGTTCTCCTGTAGCACTCAAGTAATCGTTAAATTCAATATTTACCGATTCTTGAATCACTTTTAACCTCAAATTATAGACTCGATAAGCATGACTGTTTTGAGAGTAGCCAAGAAAGATGGCTTTGTCACTCTTGGAATCTAGTTTTCCTAAGTATTCCCGGTCATTTAAAATGTAGCACAAACACCCGAACACGTGAAAATAGTGAACCGTAGGTTTCTTTCCATTTAAAATCTCATAGGGTGTCATAGTTGTACCGGGTCTTAAGAAAACTCTATTCATAGTGTGACATGTTGTGTTTAATGCTTCGGCCCAAAAACCTTTGGAGATATTTCTAGCAATTAGCATAACACGAGCCATCTCCATCAAATTCCTATTTTTCCTTTCAGCAATACCATTTTGTTGTGGTGTTTTAGGTGCTGAAAATTCATGGTGTATCCTCTTTTTACTACAAAATGTAGAGAAGGAGAGGTTTTCAAATTCTCTACCATGATCTGACCTTATTCGAAAAATAGGAGAACAAAACATGTTTTTGATTTTAGAGACTAAGTGAGTAAATTTATCAAAAGATTCAGATTTTTCCCTTAAGAAATAGACCCAAGTAAACCTAGAAAAATCATCAACTATCACATAAACATACTTCTTACCTCCCAAGATTTCTACCTCAATGGGACCCGTTAAGTCCATTTGTAGAAGCTGAAAACAATGTGTTGTTCCTGAGTGTTGCTCATTGTGTTATCCAACACTGTGAGCAACACGAGTCTGCTTACCCTTTTGACAGTCACCACACATCATGGTGTCTTTGAGGTTTAGTTTAGGAACACCTTTGACGGCATTGTGTTTGATAATCTTCTCAAGATTTCTATAACGAGAATGACCTAACTTTTGATGCCATAACCTTATATCATCAAGTTTAGTCAAATTGCACACATGTTTATTACCAACGAGGTAGCAATTATCACTTGATCTTATTCCAGTCATGACACAAAAGTTAGTATTATCAAACACTTCACAGGTATTTTTATTAAATTTTACCTCCAAATTGTTATCACATAATTGGCTAATGCTAATTAGATTACCAAGAAGACCATCTACATGCAAGACATTTTTCAAAGAAGGAAAACCAACAATATTCAGTGTTCCTTTTCCAACTATTTCACTCTTGCCTCCACCACCATAAGTCACTGAGCCTCCTTGAATAGGTTGGTACTCCGTTAGGAATGATTTTGTACCCGTCATATGACGTGAACAACCACTATCGAAGTACCAAGTTCCTGAAACGTTAGTCCTTAACGCTGTGTAAACAACATAGCATTTCAGTTTTTCCTTGGGTAACCAAGCCTTTTTTGAAAATATGGATTTCTGTTCACCAGTGTTGTCTTGAGTGTTGCCCTGAGAATTTGGCGACACTTGAGGCAATATTTGAAGATTGGACATTTTCTTTTGAAGAATAAAGCAATCTGATTTTATATGTTCAGATCTGTGACAGTATCCACATTCATTGGATTGATCAGAAGTATCACTAGGAGTACTACCCTTTTCCTTGACACGCTCTTTTACAAAACAATTTTTAGTTTCAACATCAAACAAGGAAGAGGTAATACTTTCTAGTGATTCTTGGAACCTAAGACCAGCTTTCAGAGGCTTACTCAAATTGAGTATTTCATCCAATTTGGATGAACTCATGTTGAGTTTTTTGAAGGTGGATTCAGCTAGGTTGAGTTTGGCCTTGAGTTTATCAAGATCCAAATCTCTCCTACTGAGTTGAACCTCCAGCCGAGTCAAGGAGTTTTTAAGATCATGATTTTCATTTTTCAAAAAAACCACCATCTTGTTCTCCTTTTTCCATTCCACGAGGAGAGACTTATAGAGGTTTTTTAATTCATGAATGAGCTCATCTTTACAAAGTTCATCCTCTATAGACTCCTCAGAATTTAAACCAACTGAATCATGCAAGCAAATATCATTTGAAGAATCATACCTGCTAAGTGTTGTGTCAAGTGTTGCCATTTCCTGGACGACACTTGGGGCAACACTTTCTGAAGAAGTCACAAGTGTTGTGTCAAGTGTTGTCAAATCTGAGACAACACTTGAGATAACACTTTATGTCGAAGGCAACTCCTCTACCGTGGCCATCATGACCACTTGCTCTGTCTTTTCATCTTTCTCCGTTCCTTCCTCCTCTCCATCACTAAGAGATACCCACAAATTTTTGCCCGCCTTTCTCAAGGTATTAGCACATTCATTGGCATAGTGACCCCAACCGAAATACGCATGACATTGAATGGATTCAATGTATTTAGGATCGGACCGGATCTTTTCCGAGGATGCACGCCTAGGTGGGGTATCCTTTTGATTTAGAGGAGGACCTCTCCTTGGCACAAAACTAGGTGTTTTGGCTGATTGGTCTTTAGCCTTTACCTGCACACTGTTAAATTTCCTAAGCATGGAATTATATTTCTTTGCAAGTTAAGCTACACTAGTATTTTCATCTAACTCCTCGAAGGCTTCATCTTCATCATCCACACATGTGTCCGAAGATTCGACTTTTAAGGCAATATTTTTGCCTTTAGAAGCCTCGGTTTGTTCATTGAGATTCATCTCAAAGTTTTTCAAAATGCTCATTAAGGAGTTAATGTCCATAGTTGAAAGATTATGGGCTACTTCAATAGCTGAAACTTTAATATTAAAACATTCGGGAAGAGTACAAATAGCTTTTGAAACAAGTTGTCTATTTGTAAAAGGTTCCCCTAATACTTGACAAGCATTTGAAATATCAATCAACTTTTCAAAATAAGAAGTAATATCTTCGTTTTCACCCATTCTTAATCTTTCAAATTTACTAGTGAGACCTCTAAGCTTTGTTTCTCGGACACTACAATCTCCTTCATAAAATCTTTGTAAAGTATCCCAAGCATCTTTTGCAGAGGGACTATTTTGAATGAGCTTGAACATATGTATGTCAACCCATTCATAGATGGCATTTAGTGCCTTTTCATTGAAACTAGCAAGATTATTTTCTTCAAGTGTCCATTCAGATTCAGGTTTGACTTGAACGTCACCATCTTCATCCGGAAGGAGTAATGGAAGAGAATAACCATTTAAAATAGATCGCCAAGCTCGAAGATCAATTGATTTGATATGCGAGCGTAGGCGAATCTTCCAATAAGCATAATTTGATCCGTCTAAAACCGGTAATCTCTTTTGATTAGGGTTGGCAGGATCATAAGCCATGTCAAAAGGATCTAGACACTTAGTATATCAAGTGCTAGGCTTTGATACCACTTGAAATTGTCTATGACTTAGAACAAGTGAGGCAAAACTCACAAAGTGAGACGAAACTCACAAGTGTTGTCCTTAGTGTTGGCAACACTAACAACAACACACACCAATTCTAGAAAACACAAATAAATAGAAATAAATCTAATTTGCAGTGGAAGAATAAAAACAATACACAAGAATATAATTTTTATCAAGTTATATAAATATATAACTTGATGGGTGCCAGGAGGGCAAGACCTTTCTATTAATAATATGAATTCAATACAAGGTCAAAGAAGTTCCTTTAATGATAAACAATCATTAACTTAAGGAACAATATATAAAGAACTCTCTCTGAAAATGAACACTCAAAACCTCACAAAAATATGAAAATCTATATGAAATTCTCGAGTGTCGGACTGAGTGTTGCCAACACTGAATGGCAACACTTAAGAGCAGAATTTTATTTTTTGTGCAGATTTGCATTTTCTGAATTGGATGATCTTCAATGAAGATCCACTGCACTATTTATAGGCCACAAATACTTGGAGCCTACTCAAAATGATCAGCAACAACATTGAAGTTGTTTCCTCCATTTTAGCCTTCTCGCCTCAATTGTAGGAGACTTAGTCTTCTTTGGCTTCTCTTGCTTGTACCTCTCGACTATAGATGCCTTGTACTCTGACTTGTTCTCCCCCTAAATAGCTAGATAATATCTATTTTTTCTTGGTCATTAATTAATCATATAAACACATGTTTATATGTTAATTTCCTCCTCTTCTTCGAACATCACGTCTGGGCAGATTCTGATGACCTATTCAAGCTCATTTTAAGCAGACTAACTACTGTTATTTAAACATTAATTTCCACATTATTATTTGTGAAAAATACAGTAACTATTTCAGTATTGCCAAATCCAAATGGCAACACTTGTGGCAACACCAGTGGCAACACTGATTTGCAACACTTGGGACAACATTCATGGCAACTCATGATTTAACATTAACACAATCTATGGACCCTAGGTAGAATTTGAAATGTGGTGTTTTTTTTATAAATTTCACCTTCTAATAGGGGCTTATTGGTAAAAATCCCTATAATTAATGGCCAAACTGCTCCTTCGCTCACCTAAATTTTCACTTTTTTCCAATTTGCTCACTTACATAATTTTTGGTCCAATGTCCTCACCCAAGTACGTAATTTTTTCAATTCTCTCATTCCCTTGACGAAGTCGTTAATTTTTTTAACTGATTTAGGTCACATGTAGTCACGTGACTAACCCTAGTTAAAAACTTAATGAACCAAACCTAAAAATTAACATGACATGGATCGACCCAAACATAACGAAGTTAGGGTCATGTTAATTTTTAGTTTTGGCTCGTTAAGTTTTTAACTCTAGTTAATCTCGAGACTGCACGTGACCTAAATCAGTTAAAAAACTAACGACTTTATCAAAGGAGTGATAGCATTGGAAAAATTATGTACTTGGGTGAACATTGGACCAAAAATTATATAAGTGAGCACATTGAAAAAAGTAAAAACTTAGGCGAGCAAAAGAGCAGTTTGGCCTATAATTAATCTATAAGAGTTGTATCGTGTAATTTATGAGATTAGTTCTCGGTTATTATTGATATTTTTGGTTGAAAAAGTTGTCTTATAAGTTAATTATAAGAAAAAAAGTAGTCTTATAATTCACTTATAAGAGACGAAATAGTTTTATAAGACAATTATAAGAGGCGATGGGTGTTTGGGGAATTTTTGAAATTTCGTGTCCTGAAATTCCTTATTATTATTGAAAATTTAGATTTTTCTTTTGTTGAAAAAAAAATTCTCTTATAAATCAATATATGAGACAAATTAGTTTTATAATTCACTTATAACAGATGAATTCGTCTTATAAGTAAGTTATAACAGCTAATTGATGTTTGACCGAATATGAGAGTCAATATTAATAAAATATTAAAGTTTTTATTTTATTTTTTGTGAAAAAAAGTGACTCTTATACTTTAATTATAAAGGCGAACTGGTATTATATGTTAGTTATAAGAGTTGACTGAGATTTTGAATATCAGGACAATTCAGTATTTTGCCATTGAGGGATGTGTTTGATATTTTGGATCTGGTGTATCATGAATTGAGTTTAAATCTCACCTGATTGACCACAGAGGAAGCGACCCTTTCTTTTTCTCTCTTAAAAACCTGAGAGTACACCACCCTTAATAAACCCTTACCCGCTTGCCAATTCTGAACCTACCCTTTTTCTTTTACTTCATCACCCTCCTTCCTGATCATCTCTCCCTTTTCCATTAATTTTCTCTAGCCTTATTGAATTTAACAAGGTAGGTAATTCCATTTTATCATGGATCTATGATTTTCTTCCCATCCTTTTGTTTTCTTTGTTTCATCTTTCATTTCATTTTGTTCCTAAAATAATGGATCGGGGGAGGACCAATGAACTATGATTTTCTTTGTTACTAGTTAGTAACCCGTCGATACTCGACGGGACATAAATATACTTATCTAAAAATCATATAAAATTAATCTCCTATTTCAAACTACAAAAGTTTTCATTTTTGACGTTCCATTAGAAGTTATGGCTCAATAAATAGAAATTTTTTAATATTTCTTTATTCAACCTACCCACACACGCACACTCACACTTAACAGTTAGTGGCCAACTTGTTACATTTTGAAATGTTATATCTTATTATACTCTCAATTTCTATCCAATTTACTTTACTTTTTCAATTATAATATATGTTTACTTAAATTTTGTATCAAATAATAAAAACTAATTCGACAAAGAATGATAGAGATAGTAAGTTGTAATTTTAGAAGAGTGGACCACATTATGATATATCATTAAATGATTACAATGTTGAAACTTTAAATGAGTCAGATTTTAAGATAACAATTATGCATCTATTCCATGGTTGTTTGTATATGTATAATATTAATTAATAAAATGTCTTCAAGTTTGAGGTTCCACCTTAAAATCAATTGGCCTGCACGTGTAATTGATCTGCTCTAATACCATCTTCAAGTATGAGGTTTCACCTTAAAATCAATTGGAGCTAATGGGGAGTGGCTCAGGATTTTTATATGTTATTGGTAAGAATCGTCAATTTTCGATATGAGATAATGTCTCTAACAAAATGTAAATTTATCCTTTACTTGGTTGTTTGGATTTTTTTTCTCAAATTTGTATAATTATCAAGATTTTAGGGTAACACGTATGCATAAAAAATAAATATAATCATTTCAAATGCCAAAACATTTTTAAAAATATTATTGACGCGAGAAAATTATTTAACTTGATTATCGAGCATTTTTAGACTACAAAAATTCTTCTGAGACTCTCAAAGGCCTGAAAGTCCTTCCCAACATGTAATTCTCACCAAAAGTTTTCATCGAAGACACATGTAATTTGTAACTTGGTAAAGTGGGTTTCTAAACATTTTTGGGTACTCATCACATTTTTTGGTAGTCTAATAGATACTTACTAATTTCAAAAATCTCGAATCATTCACAATCTCACTTGACCAGAGTCGCCATACATAACGTTAATTTATTACTCTCTATGTTCATAATAATAGTCATACATCTGACTATTCAAATATTTTAACAACTTATATTCATTTTTATTATTAACCTTAATAATATTTACTTATTACTCCATCACTTCCTCTTCTCATTAGATTAACTCACCATCTCCTTTCTTTCTTTCTTTCTTTCTTTCTTTCTTTCTTTCTTTCTTTCTTTCTTTCTTTCTTTCTTTCTTTCTTTCTTTCTGTTTTTACTTAATTTGCAATTTTGAAAGTTTGAAGATTTTAACCTAATAATTTTGAAAATGAGACTATTTTTTTTAAAACAAAAAGTGTAAATTGAACATTATTATGAGACGTGTGGAGTATCAAAGAAACTTCTCAGTTTTATCTCTTAAATTTTAATGCTCAGGATGTTCCATTCAATATCGAATTAAATATTTTTATTTTTTAATTAATTACATAATTTTATTTCATAAAAAGTTGTGTTATATAATATTTTATTACTTTAGTCCGATAATAAGTTCTCTATATGATTTTATTTTAATGAAACTTTTATTTTGAGACCATGGAGTAGGAAGTTTGTGGGTTTCGACATTTATTTTAAATGGTATTCCGTCGTCCAAATTTAATTTTCTTATTTTGACTTTAAATCAAGAAAAAATAAATATTGTGAATATGAAAGTAAAGTAGGAAAGGGAAAATTGGTAGGAAATATAAGTGGGTTGTTATTGTAAGTTAGCAAGTGAGTCTCATTATCCATTTTAGAAATAAAGTAAACTAAACACCTTAAACTGAGACAAACTAAAAAAAAGTAAAAAACTTTAAATCGGAACAGGGGAGTTTTCAAGTTGGTATGTGGAACTCGTACGATAAATATATGATATACGATGAATATATGATGTCACTACCACACTGGCCTCATTTGCATAAGTTATACTTCACTCTATAATTCTGAAGTCCCTCCTTTCGTTCAAAATGATAGTCCTATTTTTCATAAATATTTGTTTCAAAAAAATATTATATTTATAAAATTGAGGTATTAAATAATTTAACTTCCAAAATTAGCCTTGTGATAGGAGTAATGATTGTTGCAAGAAAGAGTTTATTGGAGGTAATAATTGGACCTCATTAAGTTCTCTATATGATTTTCTTTTAATGAAACTTTTATTTTGAGACCACGGAGTAGTAATTTGTGGGTTTCGACATTTATTCTAAATGGTACTCCGCCGTCCAAATTTAATTTTCTTATTTTGACTTTAAATCAAGAAAAAATAAATATTGTGGACAAAATACAGTTGGCAATAAAAGATTGAATTTTGTATTTGTAGATCCCACTACTCAATTATTCAATATTCAATAATTTATTGTCAACCGTACTTGTAATTCAAATTTTGAAAACTTTCTTTGTAACCTGGCCTAACATAGTTCCATTAAGATTAGGTCATATTAATACGGATTTGTGACAATATTCCTTTATCTCTTTCGCCAAGTCCATGCAGAACTCAAGTTGCCTTCTTTCCATACATGGAACTTGGAACTGGAAACTTGCATCTTACCATGGTTGCTGCTTGTGAACCTTTTCCTAATAAAAGATGAATAAAATGCAGATATTAAAAATGAAATGTGATTGCTCAAAAAAATAATGAAATGATATTATCTAAGAATCATACTTGTACAAAGGCATATATTAATGAAGATAATGAAGGAAACACCTGATGATCTTTTGGGGGTTAGCTGTTTGCATAATATTAGGATTAGATAATTTATTATCTTCACAACCAATTAAAAAAAACCAACTCCTAAATTTCTGCTTAGATTTTGATAACAATTAGTATAATTTTCTTAATTGAATCAACTCCTAAATGAGATCTAATTCTTCTTTCAAATTTCAAATCTATCTAAATCAGAGTACAATTCTCAATGAATGTAATTGAATAATTGGATATTGATCAAAAGTTTTGAAAATTGATTTATTCCACTGATATTCAATATTTTATTATAAATTAATAGTTGTTTTAAGAGTACCTTGAAAATAATCATATTTTTTTAGCATTTACAAAAAAAATCAACTAAATAATAATAAAATTTTACAAACTTTAATTAATGTGCCATTAAATTTTGTTTAGTAGAAATAATATAAAATTTAATGGAAATAAATAGATTTTTAAATTTTTCATTAAATTGATTAAATTCTAATAACTTTAGTTTATATCAAGGGTATATACCAACATCCCAAAAATGTACTCTGTATTTACTAATTATTTATGCTGTAACTTATTAATCAATATTTCAAGGGAAAAACAACTATCATACTCTAGAGCTTGATTGAACTTGATTGAGCTTGATTTTTAATCTTGAAAAAAAAAACAGTTTTTCAATGAAGTTCTAAATAAATTGAATTCTTTTTTCAAATTTCAAATTAACTATTGATATTACAATTATGTCCTTAAATGAGTATACTTGCTTTAACCTATGTGAAGACGCCACATGAACTTCCACGTCATAATTTCATGTGGCAACATGAGAATTGAGTATTATACTCTGCTATTATTTATTTTTATATAGATTCTCTCCATTAGTTACTAAAATACAGTTGCATCCGACAAAGTCAATGTACATACTAAACATACTTTAAAGTCTGAGGCTTATAACATTGACTTATTAATTGGGTGGCGCGGAGCAACATTGTGGGCCGTTGGACCTGCACGTGTAACATGCCTACTCTGATACCATTTTAAAGTCTGAGGTTCCACCTTAAAATCAATTGGTTCTAAGAGAAGTGGTACATGATCTTTATATGTTAAAAGGTTCGTCAATTTCCGATACATGATAATGTCTCTAACAAAATATACGTCTATTTCGGGACGGGTGAAGTACTGAAGAGAAAATAATAAGTAGAATTTGATCTAAACTTGGTAGTTATCTTAAATTTATATCTTTGGGTGTAGTAAATTTTTTATGAACATCTTTTTGTGTATGTGAGAGCCTATGATTTTTCTCCTTTGTTGAGGGCTTCTGATTTCCTTCCTTTGTTGAGGGATTTGTGTTTTACTTTCGTTGCTATTATAGAATATTTGTTGACTACTCTCAATCTATTTCATGGAGGGCGAAGATGATGAATTATGTTGATTTGGTTGCTTCTTCTCCAAAAAACAACACACCGGATTTATTGTTGGAAAGAAGGTTTTTGACATCCGCGGAATCGTATTTCATCCATTTGGAAGCCTTGTAAGAGTGTGTTAATGAAGGATTTCGATGATGGTCGATATCTTTTCTGGTTCATCCATGACTTGGTGGATGTTTTCTTTAGGGTAGCTTTTGAGAATATTAACTGCACTGTTTGGGTCGAGCTTCCATCGATTGTGGATACCCAACTTCAAAACATTTGTTCTTATTATTAATAAAATGTATATATTTTCTTTTAAAAACATTCCTTTCTCACTTAACTTGAATCAAATAATTATTTTGGGAGACCAAGAAAATAAAATGAGGAAAACTTAAGAAAAGAAAAAGCCCAATAAGAAAGTAAACAAATAGTTTAAAATGGATTTAAAGGTGCGTATGTCAATTGATTAATTTTAAAAGATATTAAAGAGTGTAGTGGATAGGCAAATTTGATGCATTTATATTCTTAAAAAAATGTAAAGTGATAAAAAAATAGCATTTGTATGTAGCTTTTTGAGAAACAAAATCATATTTATCGTCTCTCACAAGCTCAATCACATACTTTTCAACTCAATCAATATATTAATCAACTCATCATTAGTATGACTTTCAAATATGTCTTGCCTAAAATGAATGTAGTAGACAATTTATATGGGTAAAATTAGTACTTTCTTAAATCATACTTCACTTCCTCAAAATGAATATCTAATTTTCATTTAATTCTTAGATTGTATTTTTCGCTAGATGAATGTCCAACTTTCATTTCAAGAGATTTTACGAAAGTTTAAATTTAAGAAATTTAGGAACACAAGTGCATAAAACACTTTCAAAAATAGAAATGTCCAACTTTCATAGTTGTGGTACTTTCTCCGTCCCCCTATAAATTATACATTTGTCATTTATGACGTCTCACTATAAACACTTTCAAAAATAGAAATGTTACAATATTTTTATTCAATAGGACTCACTTATTATACTTACAACAACGATTTAATTAATATTTTATATCCAATGACGAATTCAGGAATTATTATAGGTGGGGGTAAAAAAAAATCTTCTTAAAAATCTTATTCAAATCAATCACCTTTATTTTTTGTTTGATAATATTTAATGAATAAAAGAAAAATAATATTAATGTAATAACTACTTAAACTCTTGCAACCATTTTGTTGTCATTAATTTTTTTTTCAATCACTTAGTTAAAATAAATATAAAATTTGCAAGTATTCAATGAATGATGAAATTGTTTTGATAAAAAAAAACATTTATGGATAAAGTATTTTGCAAAAATATCATTTATTTTTGGATTTTTTTTCTTAAAAATGGTTATTCATTATGAGACACAAATAAAATTCTCTTATTTTTAAATTTTATTGTTAAAAATAAAGATATTAAGTTTCTTTCATTTTAGTAAAAAAATACATTTTACTGCATAATTCACCTTATGAACTCACAGTATTGCATCATGAGTATATATATATACATTGATTTGAACAAATAATTTGAAAAAAAAATATAATTTAATTTAGGGATAGATAGTGGAGTAATAATTGCAATTTTTGTTATTTGATGAATAAAAATCCTAAAAATACAATGACTAAGAGCATGGTAGTACGTGCTTTCATATAAATTACAGTTTAATTTATTAATTAAATAATACTCCATTATTTTTCAAATATTTCAATCAACATTACATGCCAAAAAAATTAAAAATATAATAAAATAAAATACACTCTATCAAAAGAAAATGAAAGAAAAGTATTTGTATTAACCTTGATTTATTCAAATAAATCCTTTCAAAGAATTAAAATTGATTAACATATAAAAAATAATTATAAATTCATAGTGGAAAAATGAAAAAGCAAAGCTTACCATTTCTTTCACCAAAGTCATTGTTGGAATCCATTTCCCCATATCCTCATTTGAATGTAAAAATTCATCATTAAAAGTAAAAAATTCAACTTAATCCCATGGCGTTTTATCATCTAATGCAAATATAAACATATACAAAATTTAATTTTTCAACACTTTACATTAGGTTCTTATCAATAATTTTAAAATAGGTTTTTATCATGTTAGGAGAAAATTTTGCTAGTTAAATACGCATAAAACTCAAATTTTTACTTTCTTTCGTAAGTGTTCAAGTCAATAGGATAATAGAATGATGCCACATGAAATTTCACGTCATAATTTCATGTGGTAAACTGTGTGAATAGCATTAGACTCTCCTATATAATATATATATAGATTCTTTTTTGTTTGATCTTCCATTTTTCTTTTCTAAAATAATAGAGCTTGAGGAGGAGGAACCATAATGATATTATGTACTACCTTTCTCCCGTAAATGTATGAATGACTAAAAAAATTTCAATTTTACTGTTAAAAATAGTAAAATCAAAATCCCGGTAATTTTTGTTTTAGACGAAAAGAGTAATTTTATTTGGTAATAAACACCAATGCATTAATTACATTACTTGAATCTATAATACTTTGATGAGTAACTCTTATATGAAACGCGTTCTACGCTAGGACTAGCGTAGAACGTGTTTTTAATTAGACCGGCCAAAATTAAACCGGTTTTTCCAAAACCAGCAATATAAACTATGTCGCTCAAACAAAAAACACACATCAGACACACATAGAGAAGAATCAGCCGACGATTTTCATAGAGAAGAGAAATCACGAGGCGTAATTCATCAATTCAGCTTGTTAATGATTGATCGATCATCAGGCAGGATGAATTGTGAACAAGATGAAGAACAAAGCAGAAGCTTGTTAATGATTGATCGATCATCAGACAGGATGAATTTCGAACAAGATGAAGAACAAAGCAGAAGCTTGTTAATGATTGATCGATCATCAGGAAGGATGAATTGCGAACAAGATAAAGAACAAAGCAGTAAGATGTTATTTGTCATTTACTACCTGATTCGCATTTAAATATATGCCTGCTAAAATCTATAATAGCGCCTGTTTTGTTTGTAATGTATGCCTTCTATGTCTTGTCCTGCCTTGTAAAGGCCACATTGTTACATATTTTTTTGTGCCTGCTCATCAATTGGATCTGCCTGTTCCTAAGTTTATATATGCCTGTCAGTTGATTAGCACTGCTTTGGCTCTAAATTTTGACGTGGCCTTGCCTTTGAATTATATGCCTGCTAAATTGTATTCTATTGCCTGTTATATTTGTAACGTATGCCTTCTATGTCTTGTCCTGCCTATAAAAACAAAAATAGTTACATCTATTTTTTTTGTGCCTGCTCGTCCATTGTATTTTGCCTGTTTCTGATATGATATATGCATGTCAGTTGATATGCACTGCTTTGGCTTTAAAATTGATATGGCCTTGCCATCGCATTGTACTATCTTGTTTCCTGTTTAGCATCATTTCTGACATATATATATATTTCCTAGATAAACAAAATGATGAGCAGCAATCTGATTTAGGTATAACTAAATCTTTGGTTGGGCTAAAAGCAAAGACATGGGAAGAGTTGTATGAGTTGTACAGAAGTCATGCAAATGCACTCGATTTTGGTGTTAGACTCTCAACATTTCATATGTCAAAGATTAAATTAAAGCCACTAGATAAATACTTCAGGTGCTCATGTGAGGGACATGGTGTCATGAAAACTGATGGTACCCCACGTCCAGTAGAAGTGAATGAAATTGAGTTTCCATCACCTGTTGAACAAGCTGGAAATCCTAAAAAAGAAATAAAGAGAAAGAGAGCTCCCTCGAGAAGATGTGGTTGTAAAGCTCTTATGAGGGTAAAATTGTTGAAAAGAGAGGATTTATATGTAGTTGACAAACACGTAACAGAACATAACCATGATATGACAAGAACAGATTGGAACCACCTGAAACAAAGTGAAAGGTCTATATCAGAAGAGAAAGGTAAAATCATTGAGCAACTAGAAGAAGCTGGCATAAAGCCAACAGATGGATATAATGTGTTAGTAAAAGCTTCTGGTGGTGAAGAATATGTAGGGCATACAAGGAAAGATCACATAAATTATGTACAGAGGCTCAGAATGGAAAAACTAGAAAAAGGTGATGCCCAGACTCTTGTGGATAGGCTTATTGAAATTGAAAAAGAAGATTCAGGTTTCTTTTATAAAATCAAATTTGATGATGAAGGGAGAATTGCAGCAATATTTTGGAGAGATGCTATGATGATGGAAGACTTCAAATTGTATGGGGATGTTGTTGTATTTGACACAGCATATACCACAAATAGATACAATCTGATTTGTGCGCCAATAGTTGGAATAAATAACCATTGGAACACTGTTATGTTTGGTTATGATTTCATCGCCAATGAAATGAAAGAAACATTTGTTTGGTTACTTAATGAATTCAGAAAATCAATGGGAGGCAAAGAACCAAAAACAATGTTCACTGATCAAGATCTTGCTATGTCAAATGCAATTGAAGAGGTATGTCTGCTCCTATTTATTTTCACTGCATGTTATCCTTAATTTTACTGCCTGATATATTTGTAATTTATGCCTGTCTTGGTCTTTTCCTGCTATGTCAAATGTTATATGTCTTTTGAATGTTATTTTAGTGCCTGTTATAATTTTAAGTTATGCCTGTTCAAATTTGATATGGTTTTCCAGGTATTTGAAGGAAGAACAAGGCATAGGCTTTACCTATGGCATATTCAGCAAAATGCCATATCTCACTTTGGACAGCTGAAGACAAATGAAGAATTTAAAAAGGAATTTGACCATTGTTTGATGGGATGTAATGATGAGCATGAGTTTGAATACTCTTGGCATTCAATGCTTACAAAATATGACCTTCTTGAAAATAGTTGGTTCAATCGTTTGTACGGGCTCCGTGAGAAATGGTGCACAACTTTGAACAAGGATTTTTTTTCAGCTGGCATCTTGTCTTCTCAGAGAAGTGAGAGCACAAACCATGCATTATGTTTCAAAGCAAACAGAAAAACATCCCTTTGCCAGTTCTTCGACATTTTTAATGAAACCATTAAACGTTGGAGAAGTGAAGAACAGCGGAAGGAATTTGAATCTATGAGCTCATTTCCACTAATAGAGCTACCTGGTGGTATCACAAGGCATGCAGCTGAAGTTTATACTGCAAAAATATACAAATTTTTGGAGACGGAGGCAAAGCGTGCTTTTGGTGCATTGTATAACATAGGTTTGCAAACTGATGAGAACAACAGGTTCTACAATGTTGCACATGAGAAAAATCCTGAAAAGTATGAAACTGTTCTCTTCATAAGGAACAATGAATGTGTAACTGTGGATTGCAGCTGTCAACAATTCAATGCTGTTGGCTGGTTGTGTTTTCATTGCATTAAGGCGCTAAACTTGTCAAATGTGGACAGAATTCCAGAAAAGTACATTCTAAAAAGGTGGACAAAAGTGGCTAAGAAAGACGTATGGGATAGAGTATATAAAGGGATGCATACTACATCAACAATAGTTACAACTGAGTTTATTCCTTGGAAGCAACAGATGGCAAGGAAGTACCACAACTTAATGATGGCTTGTTATGAAAACAGTATTGCAAGAAGGATTTTGGAAGATAGTTTCAATAGAGATTCACTTCTAATACAAGAATTGTTGTCTACCAAGGAACATGATGTTGTTTCTTTAACAAGTGAAAATAATAGTGTTGGTGAGACTAGAACAAGTGCACTTGCCGTCATAGACCCAATTCGTGCAATTTCTAAAGGAAGAAAAAACAAACCAAAAACAAAGTTTGAAAGGAAAAAGCCAATCACTGATGAGTTTGGTTCTAAAACACCAAATGTACATTTGATTTAACTCTGATTTGAATTTATGCCTTCCCATTTTTATTTTGTTGCGTGTTATATTTGTAAGGATTGCCTGGCCATGGCTTTGGATGTTGCCTTTGCTTATTATTTGTTTTATACATTGCCTGTTCTCAGTTTTTTGTAGCCTGTTCCTTTTTAAAAATGATGCCTGGTCATGAATTCTAGACTGCCTGTTTGACTGGTGGCCTTGGCTACACATAAAAGTTGGTTGCCTGTTCTTATCCACTGATATGCCTATTGTATTTACTTATTTGAAGCACATTTACAATACATCAAACACAACAATATTAAAAACAGAATTTACTACCATTAAACACTACCACTACCACTTGCACCATCATCAATAGCAACAAAGTGGCTGAAGCTACAAATAAGTAACACTGGCACTCCAAATAACACAATCTGGTACTTAAAATAAGTAATACTTGCACTCCTAATAACACAAACTGGCACGTCAAACAACATTCACTGGAATACTAATGGTGGTCTGTCATATACTCATGCAGAGCCAAGTGGGAATACATAGATACTTCTCCATAAGCAGAGGTAGTCCCAAGATCATATGCATGCTGTAGGAGGATGTCCCAAGTGATTCGTTTTGGCCAAATTTGTTTAGGACAAAATGGACATCCTAGCTTTTGTGAACCATCCCGTATAGAAAAATGTTCCATCTCTGCTATTGCTTTCTTGTGTAGAGCAATTTTTTCATTGAATGTCAAGCTCTTACGAGAACTGCTAGGGCTTGTCATTGTGTTTGTGAAAAAGTCACATCTTCGGGGTGACTCCCCACCAAGAACAGTCAAGTTCGCGGGTGACTCCCAAAGAAAAAGTCACATCTTCGGGGTGACTCCCCACCAAAAACAGTCAAGTTCGCGGGTGACTCCCAAAGAAAAAGTCACATCTTCGGGGTGACTCCCCACCAAAAACAGTCAAGTTCGCGGGTGACTCCCAAAGAAAAAGTCAAATCTTCGGGGTGACTCCCCATCAAAATAGTCAAATTAGCGGGTGACTCCCAAAGAAAAAAGTCAAATTCGAGGGTGACTCCCAAAGAAAAAAGTCAAATTCGCGGGTGACTCCCAAAGAAAAAAGTCAAACCCTCGGGGTGACTCCCCATCAAAACAGTCAAATTCGCGGGGAGACTTCCCAAAGAAAAAACAGTCAAATTCGCGGGGTGACTTCCCAAAGAAAAACAGTCAAATTCGCGGGGTGACTTCCCAAAGAAAAAACAGTCAAATTCGCGGGGTGACTTCCCAAAGAAAAAGAGTCAAATTCGCGGGGTGACTTCCCAAAGAAAAAACAGTCAAATTCGTGGGTGACTCCCAAAAACAGTCAAATTCGCGGGGTGACTTCCCAAAGAAAAAACAGTCAAATTCGTGGGTGACTCCCAAAAACAGTCAAATCCGCGGGGTGACTTCCCAAAGAAAAACAGTCAAATTCGCGGGGTGACTTCCCAAAGAAAAAACAGTCAAATTCGTGGGTGACTCCCAAAACAGTCAAATTCGCGGGGTGACTCCCCATCGAAACAGTCAAATCCGCGGGTGACTCTCAGAGAAAAAGTCAAAATCGCGGGGTGACTCCCCTTGGAACAGTCAATCTCGGGTGCAAACACCCATCTCCGGGGTGACTCCCCTTGGAACAGTCAATCTCGGGTACAAACGCCCATCTTCGGGGTGACTCCCCATTCAACAGTCAATCTTGGGTACAAACGCCCAGTTTCGGGGTGACTCCCCATTCAACAGTCAATCTTGGGTACAAACACCCATTTTCGGGGTGACTCCCCATTCAACAGTCAACCTTGGGTACAAACGCCCATTTTTGGGGTGACTCCCCATTCAACAGTCAATCTTGGGTACAAACGCTCATTTTTGGGGTGACTCCCCATTCAACAGTCAGCCTTGGGTACAAACACCCATTTTCGGGGTGACTCCCCATTCAACAGTCAATCTTGGGTACAAACGCCCATTTTCGGGGTGACTCCCCATTCAACAGTCAATCTTGGGTACAAACGCCCATTTTCGGGGTGACTCCCCTTGGAACAGTCAATCTCGGGTGCAAACACCCATCTTCGGGGTGACTCCCCTTGGAACAGTCAATCTCAGGTGCAAACACCCATCTCCGGGGTGACTCACCTTGGAACAATCAATCTCGGGTGCAAACACCCATCTTCGGGGTGACTCCCCTCATACACAGTCAATCTCGGGTGCAAACACCCATCTTCGGGGTGACTCCCCTCAGACACAGTCAATCTCGGGTGCAAACACCCATCTTCGGGGTGACTCCCCATTCAACAGTCAACCTTGGGTACAAACGCCCATCTTCGGGGTGACTCCCCATTCAACAGTCAATCTCGGGTGCAAACACCCATCTTCGGGGTGACTTCCCATTCAACAGTCAATCTCGGGTGCAAACACCCATCTTCGGGGTGACTCCCCATTCAACAGTCAACCTTGGGTACAAACGCCCATCTTCGGGGTGACTCCCCGGTACAAACGCCCATCTTCGGGGTGACTCCCCATTCAACAGTCAGCCTTGGGTACAAACGCCCATCTTCGGGGTGACTCCCCATTCAACAGTCAATCCCGGGTACAAACGCCCATCTTCGGGGTTGTAAGTACCCAAATCTGGCTCATGCCTTCCGGTTAATTTTCTCGACAATTTCGGTAAGTTTTTCGGTAATTCCCCAGACCTTCCCAGCGTTCCGGAAACATTCCAGAACTGTTTTTTATTAAATAAGGGCTGAAGAGGATCCTTCCTAATTAAGAAACACGTTTTTCTTAATTAGGAAGGAGGGTTCTAGAATTTGCCACCTTGCATGGTTCTAGAATCTTTGAGTCATTAAGGATAAGCCCGCACGGCTGCATTAGCTCGCTGCTCTTAGCCGCACGGCTTCATTCACCTTATCCAGATTACCTATAAATAGAGGCCTCCTCTACCCATTTCAACACACACAAGAGAGGCACAAAAATACACAATACACTTATAAACACTCCCAAGTCGTGAAGAATATTGGTGCAAGCTCAAGAAGGTGAAGAAGGAAGGCCAAGAAGCTACCTCCCTCCTCCTTGAAGACCCAAGACCAACCTCTCCTCCTAGCTCCGTTCGAAGAAGCAAAGGAAGCAATTGGTAACCTCGCACGCCCTAACCTTGCTTTTAATTGATATACTTGCTCATTGCATTCATATATCTTGCTTGGGACTTGGCATTTATTCATAAAGATCACATCTTTATCACCCCCTTTCCCTTTTGCATGCATTAAGACCTCATTTGTCATAAAAATGTAGTCTTTTTCATAAAGGTGCATCCTTTGCACCTAAAACCCCCATTTTCAAATAAAAATGTCATTTTTATGCATCATTTGCACATAAAAATCCAATCTTTTCAATAAAAATGCATCCTTTGCATTCAAAAACCTTTTCGATGCATCATTTGCATAAAAATCCTATCTTTACGCATCACTTGCATAAAGATCATTTCTTTCAATCAAAAAGCATCATTTGCTAAAACCAAAAATGTCATCTTTTCATTAAAGAGTCATTTTTCATCATGCATTTCCCCTTTCCCCCAACCTTGGAACGGACCGGTGTAAAAGATCCTATCTTTACATCGTTCCTTCCATTAAAGGTTCACGATTTCTTTGGAAAGGGATAACCTTGAACCCTATATCTTCGATTATCGCTTAAGAAAGAGTATGAAGCCTCTATACGAGCTCGACCGTCTTAAAGCGTAGGATTGATGGGCTAAGGACCCTCCTTTTCTAAAGAACCTCATCTTTGACCAAAAGAGAGTCATTCTCTCGATCACGCAAGTCCCGAGGGTCCCGAGGTTAAAATGCGATGATCACAAGTCATAAGATGAGGACGGGATCATAATCCCAAATACATAAAATTCCAAGGAATCCCGAGCGACAACCAACAAATGGTTTGTACGTCCGAAAGACAACTTGGGACATTTCCCCCCCCCCTTTTTCTCAAACACACGCACACAAGAAAGCACGCAAGCAAGCACGATTACTGAAATCTTGGGAGACTTGCTCCGGCAAGGCACTTTGGGTGAACGCCAACGTTCTTCCCGAGGGTAACTTAACCTCCGAATCCAAGTAAAAACCTTTTTTTCAAAGTTTTGAGGTAATCAAAATGGCGTGGCGACTCCGTTTTTCAAATAACTCGGATGTCTTCAAACTCGCGTGAATCCAACAAAATTTGGGCACACATTCACAGTTTGGCGACTCCGCTGGGGACATCCCAAAGGAGAAAAGCTTCATTTTCAAAACAAAAATCGATACTCGGTATATAGGTGGAAACCACTTACCCTTCCTGTACACTCCCTGATGTGGGAGTTGGGATAACCGGTGGTTTAACAATCCCACGTACCAGTGTCCCTTTTCGAAAAAAAATTTTGAAAAAATAAAAGAAAGCTTTTCCCTTTTGAGCGGGTTAGACTCCCGTCGCTGATTTCATTAATCGTGCATGCTTTCTTTACCTTGCATTGCATCATTTGCATCTTGGAATCTGTGCATACTTTGAACGGGAAAAAACCCGAAAAAATAGCAAAAGGAGTGGAACCTGGAAAATTGATCCATGCGGTCGTACGGCTCAATCCCTCCTTGGATTCGGCAGGGCGACCTCGGTGGCAATTCCACCGGAAAAATCATGGTTAATCGCGGTCCTAGCGGCTTGGGGCTACTCGGCTCCATGGCGGCCCAGGGCTCCCGAGAAAATTTACGTGCTTATGTGTTGCATTCTCCCAGTCCAGAAAATCATTCCTTTAAAACACATTTACGAAAATCTCTTGTTTTAACTCAAAAAGGAACATTTTTAGGAGACCGCACACTACGCGCTTTGATATATCCTGTACACTTTGCACGCACGTCCTTGAGCAGGGTGGTTCAGTGCCGATCACGCAGACTGGCCTTACAATGCTCCGGGCGCGCACGGAATCATCCCAACCTCCCATGGCGGCCGGTGTCGACCAATGCACGATCAGGTGTCACACGTTTCAAAAACCGTGACTTTTGGTTGGTTTTTGGTCTAGTCCGTGTCATATAGCCCGGTTGCATACCCACGTAAAGGTCAAGCTTTAGCTTCATAACGGAAGCCAAGATTTTCGCTCAAGCGAAATTGCATCGAAATTCCGAGCAAGGAAAAATCGGTGGGATCTTGACTCAGGCATTGACTATTGACCTTGACCCGCACGGAATGCGTAAGAGTCAAGACCGAGTCTTTGACAAAAATCAAAAGATCTTTCGCTCAAGCGAAGCTACTGCCAAAATTCCGACAAGGAAAAATTGGCAAGATCTTGGCCAGACATTGACTTCGATTCCGACCCACGCACCGTGTATGCAACGAAGTTCAATGTGACACCGTGTCATCCTGCTTTTTACCGCCCGACCCATGCCTATTATTCTCTCGGACATTACCGAAAGTCGAAACCGTCATTCGCTCAGCGAAACTCACGCAAATATCCGTCAAGGCGAGAGACGAGACTTTCCGGTATTGCCTTGACTATAATCCGCATCGCTCGTGCGTTGAAAGGTCCTATTGACCCGCTAGACCCGATAGGAGCGTTCTTTACTCTCGGTCGGTGGGATCCGCGTGCCCTATAGGACCCTCGCCCTTTGTCCACCCTGGGAGGTCGAAATACGGGTGGAATACGAGGGGCTTATAGACGTAGTGATGGAACCCATTTGATCCAGGATCTAGAGTAGTTGTGAAAAAAAAGAAGGGCGGGAACCCCTTTTCCAACCAAATAGATATTAATAAAAGACACTATTTTAAGTAAACTTGAAGATTCTAATTTGCATATTGCACAGGCCTTGACCTAAACACCTACCCGAGTCTAAACCTTTCCTATCCCTTTCCCGCGGCGAGAAAGAAGTGGGTGAGAACAAGGTCGAGCGACTTGTTAGCGCGAGAATCCTCGGAACAGGTTCGCGAGAATCCTCGGTTTCGAGAATCGGAGAATGGCCGATTTGACGAGAGAACGATCTTTGGTTTGGGTAACCGAGATGGCTAAGGAAGAAGAGCTAGCCTATAACCAATGCCCTCCCCATCTTCGTATAACCCATTGCAGAAACGTCCCTTCTCGGTCTTCTCCAATACCCAAGGCATTTGTTAGGGTCCCGACACCTCGCTTCCCTCTGCGTCCCAGCAGGACCTTTTTCCTCCTTTCGGCTGAGCCTACTTTGGAATCCCGGTGCCGGTTTGACCTTTCCAATTTTGTCAACGCACTTTGTGAATTTGCCTACCTCTCGGACGCTACGGTGAAGAGTCGGATCGGAAACTTGAGAATAGGAATGGATGGATTTACAGCGATGATGACGGTTCAGTAAAAGGAATGGACTTGGAGCCAACGGAAGTGAAACCCGAAGGGCAAGATGAGGTAGAAAGCCACAAACACGGAATAGGGGATGAAATCACTTCAAAGTGTGTCTGCGGCCTATGCGAAGGCTCGGAGAAGGATGCTAGCTTAGATGAGGTAGTGTATGAGTCCTAGAGTTCAATACTCCGTACAAAGGACTTGGTAGGTGAATGGAGGAACTTGATCGAAGCTTTAGCGAAAAGAGGGAAGTGGGCTCAGCCCACCGATCTGGAACATGTAAGCGTCGCCGAAGCCGAACTCTCATCGGGAAGGGTAGACTACATCACGGTATTAGTAGTCAGCTCCTGAAACTTGGTACGAAGAAGAATGTATGGATGCCTTGGAAAGAGTCACGAGTTTAGAGGCGACCCAGGTCCCCTTTATGTCCTACGATGATAATGATGTTTTCCTGGTAATCCCTAAGCCCGAGGAAGAGTCGAGATACCCCTCATATGGCGTCAAGTATCCCGACACTGCTTTTGCCCTCATTGGTGCATAAGAGCCAAGGCGAAAGTTCCCACGAGAGCTGCTTGTAGTGACACGATGAAGACACGGTCGAAGTGCCGGAAGGGACAATAGAGGAGTGGTTAGCCCGAAGCCAAAAGCCCGGAAAATCTCTCTGACGGTAAGGAAAAGGAACCCGCCATGAGGTTTGACCCCTTGAAATCCTTATTGATGATGGAATTTCCCACTTCGAAGAAAATGTTTGGCCAACGTCAAAGATGCCGGTCGGAAGGTTGACCCCCGGGGAAAGAAAGGACATGCTTGGCGGTGATGAGGAATGTGATCCTACTCTGTTAAAGAAGTTGCTAGGTTCGGATGAGAAAGCCATTTGCCAAGCTCCAAACTCCAGGAAGTGATAATTCTTGTTGCATGCTTGACTTTGAAAAGTTTGAATGAGGCTGTGAAAGCTTTAAACGGAGAATGTGAAGTTGAAATCAGCCGGTCAAACTCGAAAAGGTCAAAAAGCCGGTAACCTGGGACCGGTCGGGAAGCCGCCTATGCTTCAGCGGCACCGTCAATCGAGATCAATCGGCGAAATTGGCCATACGCCGGTAGAATCCGCCTCGACTTTGAAAGAATTGACAGAATCCTCCGGTAGGAATAATGACCAAGGAAAATCCAATGTCTATGTGATGACTCGGATGCAGACGGATGAATATTGAGCGGCTTAAGGGTGACAAAAGAAGCGCCGTCTTTGAGCCAAAAACGAGATAAAAGACCTTATAAGCCGAAGCGAGAAAAGCCTGACTACGATAAGGAGGATCCGATCCCCTAACTTCGGTTGAAGTGTACCCAAGCCAATATCTCCTTATGGTCCCTGTTGACCTCTTCATACCCTCATAAGTTGAAGCTAGAAGAAAGTTTGGCAAAGACCATGGTGCCCATAGACGTCACCCCAGATGAGGTCATCCAAATGATTGGAAGCATACACTATGGAAATATCATTACCTTTACTGACTTGGACACCCTTAGCAAAGTATGGGGCTAGCCATAATGAACCCCTTTACATCACGATCCGAGTTAGAAGGCGTCGATTACCACGGGTATTAGTCGATGGAGGGTGCATGATGAATGTCTTGCCGGCTAAAATGATGGATTTATTGGATGCGAAGCCAACGGACTTAAAGCCTTCTAGTCGGACTATTAAGGCCTATGACTCCACTTTGCACGATCGGTTTTGGGGATCGCCACTCTCAAGATGTGGTTCGGAAAAAAGGTCATGGACGTTGACTTTCAAGTTATTGATATTCCGATTTCATTTACTGCCTTGCTGGGACGGCCTTGGATCCACCAGATAAACGGGGTAGCCTCTACTTTGCATCAGTGCGTCAAATTTCAGTCGAGTGATGGAACTATCACCACCATTTATGGAGACAATGTCACGGTAGAAGGAACCGGCACTGGGGATATCCCGATATTGGAGATCAAGCACGATGATGAAGGGTTAGCATTGACCGGATTCTCCGTAGCTTCTTCCAAGGCACTGAAGTGTGTTGCACTGACCTCACCACTACTTCAGATAAAATCCCTCCGCCGTGAGAATGATGCGAAAAATGGGTTATCTTAGGGACTTGGATTGGGTAGAAGACTTCAAGGTCGTAACACCATCATTGATGTGAAGGAACAGACTACGAGATATGGCTTGGGAGTCTGAAACCGAACTCTCGGGATGCCGGAAAAGCTAAAGGCACGAAAGGTGAAGGGGTCCGGCTCCATCCTTACGGTCTGTCTCGACCCATTACTTTTTACAAAGGAGGGACACAATATGATGAAAGTGATCGCCGAGATCTCCTTGCGAGAAAACCCTTCCGGAGAACCTTGAGAAAGTTAGGGAAAGCCCGGCCCAATCCCGTTCGAAGAATGTTCCTTGATTTGCCGAGATATCCACAGGGCTACCACTGCTGGTTCGAGAATGAGTACGTCTTGAAAGAATCCGGCCGGTGTCAAAGAGTCAACATCAGGGACAATGGACTTCTCCGCCTTTGAGTTAGCTCTTCCAGAAGATCGACGAGATAGAAGGTTTGCCCGGCGGTGAAGACCGATCGGTGGGGTTTGCAAGAGTTGTTTGACGAAGAAGCACAAATCGAGACTTGATTGACTTGATTCTTAAGCGATGAGATAGTTGCCGTTATTGGAGACGATGGTAGAAAGTCATTTTGATCCTCGCACTTTGGTGACTAAGGCGAAATGCCATTGAAGAATTGGGAGACATTCTCAGGGGCCGATAGCGGTCGACGGCAAATGATCACGGAGCTTGGATTGGTACCCCGTCCTTCTCAACCTGGTCGTGTCAAACACCTATTGTCTATCTGATCGAGTCGGGAATCTTTGAATTCTGAGTCTCGAGTCATCCGAAGGCCTCACGCACGAGGATTATGAAATGTAATCGATGTCATCTTTCCCCTTATTTTGAATGAAATGACAAATCTTTACGATTATCCTCTTATTGCCAACTTAACAAATGATAAATTAACTCAAAACTTAACAACAGTTAATAATGAATCATTTGAACAAGATGCAAACACACTAAAATGAACAATACATTAAAGAAATCTTTAAGCGGGTTTCGAAAAAGAGGAAAGCCGGGCCCAAGCTGCCGAGGAGGTTTTGATAAGTGTGAACTTGGGTACTATTGAGAAACTAAAGAGACACAGATTGGAAGCTTCTTCCGGGGGGTTGAAAGGGACAAGATTGATCGAAGTGCTTTCGGAGAATACGTCGGCGATGTTTGCATGGTCATACAAGGATATGCCGGGGCTAGACAGGTTCGATAGTAGAACACGAATCCTCTAGCACCGAGATGCTAAGCGGTAAAGCGGCCCCTGATAAAGATCAAGCCGGAATGGTCTACGGTCAAGGAAGAAATTGAGAAGCTCTGCGGGTAGGGTTCATGAGGAGTCATTGAATACCGACATGGTTGTCCAACATCGTGACCGTAACCAAGGCCAGTGATGGGAAGGTGCGGCTATTTGTGTGGATTTCCGAGATCGAACAAGGCCAGCCCCAAGACGACTACCCTGCGCATAGAGCATCTGGTGGACTCCACAGCCACTACGAAGTCAAATCCTTCGTTGATGGTTTCTGCGAGCTACAACCGGATCAAGATGGCGAGGAAGACCAAGAAAAGACAGCCTTCACCACACCATGGGGAACCTCTTTGTTATACAGTAATGCCATTCGGGCTCAAGAATGCAGGAGGCTACTTACGAAGAGGGCGGCGACCGCGCTTTTTCATGACATGATCCACAAGGAGATTGAGGTCTACGTAGATGATATGATAATCCACTCGAAGGAGAGGGTGGGGCGGACACTTTGTTGACCTACGAAAATTCTTTGAGAGGTTGAGACGGCATTCCATGAGACTAAACCACGCCGGAAATGCACCTTCGGAGTGACAGGGAAAAGTGCTTGGGTATATGGTCGCGGGCGAGGTATAGAAGTTGACCCCGAAAGATCAAAGCCATCATGGATATGAGGCCACCTCAAACCCGGACGAGAAGTCAAGAGCTTCATGGGTAAATTGCGGTACATTGCCCGTTTCGTCAATCAGTTGACCACTATGTGCGAGCCCGTCTTCAAGCTCATGAAGAAGAATGTGGACACTGAGAATGGACCGAAGAATGCCAAGATGCCTTTGACCGAGATCAAGGCATACTTAGTACATCCCCCGGTACTATGCCCCCACATAGACGAAGCCTCTTACGCTCTATCTCCTTTATCCTTGAACACGGCGGTTAGAGCTATGCTTGCTCGCCCAAGAGAAGAAAGACTCTCGGGTAGAAAATGCCATTTACTTTGTGTTAGGAAGCTACGGGGAGTGAGCTCAATTACTCGGCATGTGAAAAGACACGTGCGGGAGGCCCAGTGCAGGTAGTCGGCAAGTTGAAGCATTATATCGAAGCCACCTGTGGAATTTGGTCTCGAAAATGGACCCCATCAAGTACATCTTTGACAAGCCTTCCCTCTCGATGCGTTTAGCGAAGTGGTCCTTCTTCTTGGCGAGAATACGACATCAACTATGTGACCGGGAAAGGCCATCGAGGTCAAGCATTGTCGGATCACTGGCGAACTTCCCGATAATGAAGACGAGGGCTGAACCCCAATTCCCGGATGAAGGGATCTTTGCGGTTGAGCACGAGAATAGATGGCAATTGTTCTTTGACGGACCGCTAACAAAGAGGAAATGGTGTAGGAATGCTATTGGTCGATCCGAAAGATGAGCATACCCCCGTAGCCCTCAAGTTGAACTTTCTGCCACGAACAATGTCGCCAGTATAGGCTTTGCATTGCTGGTTTGGAGAGTACGCCTTAGAAAAGAAATGTCAAGGAGGCTCGAAGTTTACGGAGACTCGGCCACACGATCATCAAACCAAGTCTCCAACAAGTGGAAGACTCGGTGGACCTGTCTACTGCAACGGTATCATGCCCATATGGAGGAGTTGAGACGGTTCGGAGAAGTGACTTTCCACTACTTGCCGAGGAAAAGAACGGGTTCGCGAGATGCCACTAGCTACTCCCAGCCTCATTGGTAGAGATCCCCGAGGGAAAAGCCATAAAGCCCTTCGAGTGGGTAGAAGAGAAGCCCCGATAACCACGTTGTGAAGTGGACACAGGACCCGAGCCTATAAAGGAACCTTGGTACAATCAGTTACCAATTCCTCAAAGACGGAGAGTCGGCTTTCAGAGACGAAGAAGGTAGACCAAAAGAAGGTGTCAGAGCCAAAAGCTTGCGAGCCACGAAGGTTGGCCTCCCATTATGTCATCCTAGGAGGCAACCCGTACAAGAAACGCTATCCAAGGACCACTCCTCTTTTGTGTCACTCAAGAAATAGCTAGAGAGTTGATGGACCGAAGTCCACAATGGTCCTTGCGGTCCTCACATGAGATGCCCAGAGCCACGATGCAAGTGATCCTCGGAATGGGTTACTACGGATCTCCATGGAGACAGACTACGTCCGGCACGTTCGAACCTCTGCGACAAGTGCCAGCCGGCGGTTTCTCAACCTCAACCATCTCCCACCTCATGACACATGCTTGCATAGACGACTCCTTGGCCGTTTGCAACTTGGGGCATTGACGTGATAGGGAAAGTAGCCCGACAGGAAGCAATGGACACGAGTTCGTGTTGGTAGCCATCGACTACTTCACCAAGTGGGTAGAGGCCAAGTCCTACAAAGTCCTCACTTCCGGGAAAGTGGCCCGAGTTCATCAAAGAAAACATAATGTGCGGATATGGGGTGCCCAGCGAGATCATTTCGATAATGGGTCACACTTCGAAGAGAAGGCTGCGATAGGCTGTTGTCGAGAATTTAGAGTTACTCGCCACAAGTCGTCCCCGTACGTACCTCGAGACCAATGGAGCAGCGGAAAGGCTGCTAATAAGACACTCGAGCGGATCATCCGGAAGATGGCCACCCGTGGTCGTGATTGGCCCGAAAAGCCGCACCTAGCACTCCGGGGCTACTGGTAACGTCTGTCGGAACACCCCATAGGAGAAACTCCTTTTGCCTAACTTACGGGATGGAAGCGGTGTTACCACTGTGGAGTTGGAAATCCCGTTATTAAGGGTCCTCCTGGAAAACGGTGTCAACGAAGTAGAATGGCTACGAAGCCGGCATGATGAATTGGCCTTGCTCGATGAGAGAAGGCTCAAAGCCATGGAGCACACCCGGAGGCCTACCAGAGGCGAATGGCGGGCGTTTGATAAGAAAGTCAAAGCCGAAACATCAAAAGAGGGTGACTTAGTGCTGAAAGTAAAGCCCCCTACCGGGAGACAACCCCACAGGAAAATGGGTACCGTTTGGATCGGCCCTTATGTAGTGCGTTAAGATGCGTCGGGAGGAGCAATGAAGCTTGCGAGACTTGGACGGCAATCCATTTGTCCACCCGATCAACGGTGATAAACTCCGAAGATACTATGTCTAATAATAAAAAAAAAGAAAAAAAAAAAAAGAAAAATCTTAGTGCAAAAAGAGTAATACCGGCTAAGGGTGAAAAACCCCAAAAAGGGCGGTCTAGGCAAAAACGAGGTTGCACGAAAAAAAAAATAATAAAAAAATATATACTCCCTCCGTCCCGCTTATTACTTCACCATTTTGGCTCCGGCGCGCAAATTAAGGTGGAGAAAATGTTGTGAGTGTAATTTGAAAATAGGAGAGAGAATGAGTGGAGGAATAGTAAATTATAATGGTGTTGTGAGTATTAAAATAATGTAGGAGAGAGAATGAGTGGAGGGAATAGTAAAGATTCCTTTGCCAAAAAAGGAAAGGTGAAGCTTTCAATGGGACACCCAAAATGGCAAAAAGTGAAGTTATCGACGGGACGGAGGAGTATATAAAAGAAAAAAAGAAAAAAAATCTTAGTGCAAAAAGAGTAATACCCGGCTAATTTGAAAAACCCAAAAAGGGCGGTCTAGGCAAAAACGAGGGTTGCACGAAAAAAAAAAAAAAAAAAAAAAAAAAAAGACTTAGTTTTGTTAGTTCACCGTAATGAACTACGAAGACCTGAGCCCCTTAGCCTTTCTTGTAAAAGGGGAACGTAGGCGGCCATATATGGTTCGGTCTAAATAATAAAAAAGGGCAATAAAGCTTCCATAAAGTGCGTCCTTAGCAATAAATAAAAGGGTATTTCGGTTTTTCATAAAACGGGTCCCAAGTAATAAGACATTTGAATTTCCATGAAACATGTCTTGATTAATTTCTAAAATAATATTTCTTGTTCATTACAAGTCAAAAATTTCTTGATGAGTTCAAGCACGGTCTACCTCTTGACTTCTTGCTAACTTTGCTAAAAGATCTAAAATACAATAAAATGCCTAAATAAACTAATGTGTTTGCAAATGGCAATAAGAGGGATCTTGAGAAAAGACTTGTCGGTCGTCATTATTTGAGTCTTCTTCGAGTCTTCTTCCCTTTTCCTCGGCCTCGTCGAGTCTTCTTCCTTTTCTTCTCAATAATGTCGGTATCCCTCATCCCGACCTGCGGTATCCTCGGCTGGAGCCTCTACCCAACCCCGTGTCGATAAGCGCTCTCTCTATACGAGCACGAGTCCGTATCTCCTCCCTCCCGAGACTCGGTCAAATGAGCAACCTCGGACAACCTCTTGTACCGAGCCTCCCATGTCACTGACCAAGTCACACGATTGGTTATGGCAACTCGCCTTAGCCTCGGTCTCCTCGAGAGTCCTACTCGAGTCGTGGTCGCCCGCCAATAAAACTCGGCGTCTATCCTCCAAGATAACACGAGTCGCTCCCATCTCCCTCTCGTACCGGTCCAAGTAGACGGTGGTCAAGATGGTACTCTTCCTGCTCCTGAAGATAGCCCTGGGTGGGAAAGCGGTGTATGTCCAAGCCCTCGAGAAAAAAGTGAAGGCAGTTGGGTCCCTCATGTCTAGAGACATCACCTCCGTGGTCCGGATGTCCTCCCGAGTCACTCAAAGGCTCCTGTAAAGCCCCAAACTTGCACGGATACCAAGCGGGGTATGTAGAAGGATGACCGGCGAGAATCACTCGAACCCTCACAACATAAGACTCTGAAATATCCTCCCTGATGCCGCAACCTCCGGTGTGGTATCCACCAACGGATGTCCGAAGTGGATAGCCTAGCCATCATCGGCTCAGCCTACCACAGTCCCTGGCCGCACTAGGTGCACCTCTCCGAGAAATCACCCAAGGACACCGAGTCGGCAAAGCCCCGAAGGCAAAGCCACCGAGCCTCTCTGCGGCCCACAAAGTCAACACGTAGGACTCCTGACCTCATGAAATGGTCTCCCGAGCCATCCTGTCGATCCCATTGCAAAGTCTCCCCCAAAACCAGGTGGGACGATATCCTTCCCGGCCACACGATCTCGACCATGTCCGGAGACCACCGTGACAAATCCCCACGGACTCGGCGGTGAGCAGAGAAAAGACGCAAAGGATAAATGCGTCCATAGCCACCATGGTAGCGGCCATAGGCTGGAGATCCAAACACTGCCGGGATCTCGGAAAGGTCAATCCTGTCAGAGGCTACCATCATCTCCTCGGCCTCTCCCGAGAGGAATCTGCGAGAAAAGATGCAAGCTTTATCGCCACCGGCACGTCTCCGATCAGCCGGAATAGATATAGCCTCGGTCTCGGGACCCCCAATCAAGGCTCAGAAGTCTTCGTGCGTTGGGACGATTTCGTTGTAAGAAAAGCGATAAACATGTCTCAGGACGTCCCGAGAACTTTCTTTGCGGCTCTCAACGGAGTCCCAATCGGGCGGGAGATCCCTCAAATGCCATAAAGACTTGATCTTGAAGGAAGAATCAAGCAGCCCACTTGTGATTTTGGAAGTTATGTCTCGCCCAAGATTGAAGACCAGGACGAGAAAATGGTCTCTCTTCCCCCTTTGTAGTCTAACGGGCCTCTCCATCGCAAAAGTGATCAAAGGTGGTGTCTTTAGGTCCAAAATATGCCACAGGAACAGCTTGAAACAAGTTTGGGTTGAAAATAAAATGAAATGGCCAAGCTTTGGTTTTATTCAAAAAATAACCGGTCCGAGACAGGCTGTGAGCCGCACGGCCTCTTTTTGCCCTGAGGCCATGCCGCGCGGCTTCATTTGCACGATGTAAATTGCAAATCTGCAGCAACCAAAGTTGCTGCCCAAGGAGTTTTCACCCCACTTTCTCAACCAAAACACTGTACAAAAACATGTCCGTAAGCCACCCAAGCAGTTTTATATCATTATATATTATTTTGGCCCGGTTTCAGCCCCAATTCCAAGCAAAAAAGTCGCCCCAGAGGCTCGGATAATATGCAAATTGAAAAAGCATAAATTAGAAAAGTAAATAAAGCGTAAATACAATGTCTTCGCCCCAGGCGTCAAAATAAAGCAAAAAAATAAACAAGTTGTGCATAAAAAAGTGTTCATTGTTTGCTTTTGTTCCAAATCTACTCTAGAGACCCCCTAGGCCTCGGATTCTTCTTCTTCCTCATCACTGCTCGGCTCATAGACGCTAGGCTCTCTCATCACGTCCTCCTGGTCGCTCGCATCGGAAAAGAGGGATGTTGTCGTGCTCGTACTCCGCCAGCCTGCTCCAAGATATCAGCATTAGGACCTCGCCCAAGGCCTGGCACTTTGGATGAGTACTCCGAAGCCGAGGAAGAGGATGCCGCGCCCCAGACATGCCTCCTTTTGCGCACGGGCTCTGCACGCTTGTTGACGCTTTAGTAGCGCGAGCCGGCTTCTTGACCTCAAGGATCGGCACACGTCTTTCCAGCCCGTTCTGCCCTGACCAACCTGTCATAGGTGCGAGCTGGAACCCGAGAAAAGAAGAGAAAATCTCGAGAAAAATCTCGGAGAAATTGCAAAAAAACGAGAAAATGCGAAAGCTAAAAAGGGAATAAGACCCTAAGAGTATACTCACAGTGCTATCGGGTGGCAGGGTATACACGGGGCTCCCTCGTGTCGTGGACAGGAATCCTCATCCTCCTCGGTACTCCGTGTACGACGTATGAGAGGTGTGCAGGAGGGATAGGCGGGTCGCAGGCTCATCCTCCCCATATCCACCGAGCGACCGCCGCTTCGTCGGCTTCTCGTGGCGTCCTCAGGTATTTGCTCCCACAAATACGGCGTAGGGGTACCCATGTCAAAATACTCCTCCGCAGCCTATACCTCCTCGGTACCTCTCAATCTCATCCACTTTGCCAGATCCACGGGCTGCAGCATCCGTCTTTGGAGGATCGTGTGGAGTAATGGCGTCCAATGGAGGGACATGACCATGCCGCCTCGAGAAACGGTCCCCAGATATATGATGTCGCAAGTCGCCCGGTGAGCCACCTCCTCGCCTTGTCACCTCAATAGCATCTCCCAAGAAAAATCTCCGGATACCTGTCCCCAGGGGGTAGAAGTCCACTCCATCCGGTCCATCCTTATTGAGCAGAGGCTTCACCATCTTGTAGTCGAAAGTGATCCGGGTCTTCCCGTGAACCTATCCCTCACATCTCCCCTCCGGCGAACCATCGCGGGGAAAATGGTGATATCACTCTGCCGGTTCCAAGGAAAGAACCCGATCACCTCGCAAAACCGAGCTGCATGTTCAAAAACATCAAAAGGTCATTTTTCTCATAAGAAGTCTCAAGACGAGAAAAGAGAAAAGAGAAGAGAAAGAGAGGCTACCTCAAGGGCAAATGAGAAGCACCATAGAAGCGGCTTTGTTTCGACCGTACATGTCCAGAGAGAAGTATAACTCGGCCAATCCAGGCCTCTCCCCAAGAGACCGTCCCTATCCCATCCACATCAACCAAAGAGTCAAGGAGGCAAGTCATGGATAGCGTCCCGTAATTAGCAAAGATAGTGACCGACAAAGATCAACCACACGAAAGCTCTAACCAAGTGGTGGGCCACGTCACTACCAAAGAAAGTCCCGCATGCAGCTTACGGATCGCCACCTCGACATTCCTCGTCTCCATACCCAATCCCTTGGGAATCGGCTCAAATCCAACCAAAGCTCGGAACTCCTCACCGTAATGTGGTCTCTCCAAGTCACGGGCCTCCCGGTGAACCGCAGCCGCAATCGTTGTAAAATCGGCAGAGTCACGGTAAGCTCTCCCCGGCTCGGAGTGGAAACTATGAGTAGAGTCCCACCAAAACTCGAAGAGCCTGAACCAGGCCCTTGCTCTTTGAGGTGATGTGAATCCCGTGTCGATGGCCTCCACAAACGCGTCCGCACCGGTAGCCCTCACCAACTCTTTAGGGTTCACCCCATTCTTCTCAAAATCCGGCATCCTCTGCCAAAGATTCACCGCTATCTCGTATGGTCCCCTAGACTTGTTCTCCTGTAGACAAGCACATCAAAAAGAAGTGTCAGTCCTTCATCTCATTTCAAAAGCTTGCATATAGTCACAAAAGTACACATATTTTTTCAAAAGAAAAGCATTCATACAAGTCTTTTTAGCATCTTTTTGCATCAAAACGTGACTTTCATCATTTGAAACACGTCATTTTAAGCACGTTGCTTTCCTAAGGCACAAAATCATAATTTTCACAATTCTTTGCACATAAGCATTATTTTTCAAATAAAATGGCATGCATGAATCATTTTCATCTTCCAAAATCATGTTTTCTCATTGAAAATCAGAATTTTGACCTAGTTCTAGCACAAGGCAAGAACTCCGTCTCATATTTAGACAATTCTCATTCTTACTTCATTTGCGAGAAAAAAGTGAGTCATTCTCATAATTTTCATCAAATAAATTGCACATGCATATTCTTAGCCTCATAGGTTGTTCATGCATCTCAAAATCATTCAAAAATCCTAAGAAAATCCTAGAAAATTTCTAAGTTCGGGTTAAGCCCTAAATTATTCAAAAATCAAGCAAAATCATCGGATTTGAGCCAAATAAGAACGCTTACCCCAACCGATCGCGGGTTCGTCGATTTGTGCTCCCTCCTTCCCGGATAGAGCTCCGATGGAGGCGTGAGAAAGTCATACCTCCTATCCGTCCGGACAAGCTCCTTCCTCTTCCTTTGAGCGGCCGCGGAGACATTCCTCCTTGCTTGTCTTGGTGCCGGATCCATCTCAAATCAAGGGAAGCAAGGGAATTCAAAGAATTTCGAAATTCTTTCTTCTCTCCTCTTCTCTCTCTCTACTGAATGGGCGGCAACAATGCCCAATAGCCTGTTCAAATCTGTTTTAAATAATCTGTAAAAATCGGGTTTCCAGCCGTACGGCTTCTTTTCCTTCCTCTCATGCCGGCGGCCTCTTTCGCTCCCGAGCAAAAATTACGATTTTGCCCTTGGACTTTCCACTTGGGCCTCCAATCCTCGTTATCCTCTAACCGAGATAACACCCTCTTCGTAAGATATCCCTTATCTCCTAAGCAATCAAGCTCTATTCCCAAATCACCTCCGTTAATTTCGTTATAACGGGATAACGTTAGGTGACAACCTCCGAATTGTCGAGTTCTTCTTAACTTAAGCTACCTCTGTCATGAATAGTGACGTATGCTTAAGTCATTCAAACTTTGGCAACCCATATCTCTCGATTCGAAAGAGATTGAGACGTATGCTCAAGTCATTGGCAACCCATATCTCCGATTCGAAAGAGATTGAGACGTATGCTCAAGTCATTGGCAACCCATATCTCCGATTCGAAAGAGATTGAGACGTATGCTTAAATCATTCTAGCTTTGGCAACCCATATCTCGATTCGAAAGAGATTGAGACGTATGCTCAAGTTTTTCAAACTTTAGCAACCCATATCTCTCGATTCGAAAGAGATTGAGACGTATGCTCAAGTTCACCAAACTCTAGCTACCTCTATCCACTCGATAGTGACGTAAGCTCTAGTTTCAATTAGGTGACATCCTCCAAGTAATTGTCAATCGTGTGACATCCTCCAAAGAATTGTCAATCGTGACGGCCTCCATTAATTGTCAAAATCTCAAGAATCCTAGACATCGTTCCTAACTATCTAGTGATGCTTGAACTACGATCAAGGCTTGATTCCTCCGGATACGTAGGTAGCCTTTTATAAAAGGTCCAGCCATCCGACCACTTCGGTCACCCCGTTCCTTTGTCGCTCCTCGGTGATGAAGTAATCCCTCATAGAGACCACCTTGGTCACTTCTAGCATATCCCCGGTAGGATCAATTGCTTGACCTCCTAGGTCATTTTCTATTTTCCCCAAAGAAGAGACCGCTTTTCTCTTCTCCCTTCCTCAACGGATCTTATTCCGAACTACGGCTGGCTTGATTCCTCCGGATACGTAGGTAGCCTTCCAAAAGGTTCGGCCACTCGGCCGTCTCGGTCATCTAATCCGTCTCGGCATTCGCCGAGATCGGATCCTTTTCTATCGACAACCCCACTTGCCTTGCAAGTGACGTTGCCGAGGGCTTCGTAAGTACCCAAATCTGGCTCATGCCTTCCGGTTAATTTTCCCGACAATTTCGGTAAGTTTTCCGGTAATTCCCGTACCTTTTCCTGTTCTAAACATTCCGGAACTGTTTTTTATTAAATAAGGGCTGAAGAGGATCCTTCCTAATTAAGAAACACGTTTTTCTTAATTAGGAAGGAGGGTTCTAGAATTTGCCACCTTGCATGGTTCTAGAATGCTGAGTCATTCAGGATAAGCCCGCACGGCTGCATTAGCTCGCTGCTCTTAGCCGCACGGCTTCATTCACCTTATCCAGATTACCTATAAATAGAGGCCTCCTCTACCCATTTCAACACACACAAGAGAGGCACAAAAATACACAATACACTTATAAACACTCCCAAGACGTGAAGAATATTGGTGCAAGCTCAAGAAGGTGAAGAAGGAAGGCCAAGAAGCTACCTCCCTCCTCCTTGAAGACCCAAGACCAACCTCTCCTCCTAGCTCCGTTCGAAGAAGCAAAGGAAGCAATTGGTAACCTCGCACGCCCTAACCTTGCTTTTAATTGATATACTTGCTCATTGCATTCATATATCTTGCTTGGGACTTGGCCTTTATTCATAAAGATCACATCTTTATCACCCCCTTTCCCTTTTGCATGCATTAAGACCTCATTTGTCATAAAAATGTAGTCGTTTTCATAAAGGTGCATCCTTTGCACCTAAAACCCCCATTTTCAAATAAAAATGTCATTTTTATGCATCATTTGCACATAAAAATCCAATCTTTTCAATAAAAATGCATCCTTTGCATTCAAAAACCTTTTCCAATGCATCATTTGCATAAAAATCCTATCTTTACGCATCACTTGCATAAAGATCATTTCTTTCAATCAAAAAGCATCATTTGCTAAAACCAAAAATGTCATCTTTTCATTAAAGAGTCATTTTTCATCATGCATTTCCCCTTTCCCCCAACCTTGGAACGGACCGGTGTAAAAGATCCTATCTTTACATCGTTCCTTCCATTAAAGGTTCACGATTTCTTTGGAAAGGGATAACCTTGAACCCTATATCTCCGATTATCGCTTAAGAAAGAGTATGAAGCCTCTATACGAGCTCGACCGTCTTAAAGCGTAGGATTGATGGGCTAAGGACCCTCCTTTTCTAAAGAACCTCATCTTTGACCAAAAGAGAGTCATTCTCTCGATCACGCAAGTCCCGAGGGTCCCGAGGTTAAAATGCAATGATCACAAGTCATAAGATGAGGACGGGATCATAATCCCAAATACATAAAATTCCAAGGAATCCCGAGCGACAACCAACAAATGGTTTGTACGTCCGGAAGACAACTTGGGACATTTCCCCCCCCCCCTTTTTCTCAAACACATGCACACAAGAAAGCACACAAGCAAGCACGATTACTGAAATCTTGGGAGACTTGCTCCGGCAAGGCACTTTGGGTGAACGCCAAACGTTCTTCCCAAGGGGTAACTTAACCTCCGAACCCAAGTAAAAACCTTTTTTTCAAAGTTTTGAGGTAATCAAAATGGCGTGACGACTCCGTTTTTCAAATAACTCGGATGTCTTCAAACTCGCGTGAATCCAACAAAATTTGGGCACACATTCACAGGGGTGACTCCCCTTGGAACAGTCAATTTTTGGGGTGACTCCCCATTCAACAGTCAACCTTGGGTACAAACGCCCATCTTCGGGGTGACTCCCCATTCAACAGTCAGCCTTGGGTACAAACGCCCATCTTCGGGGTGACTCCCCATTCAACAGTCAATCTCGGGTGCAAACACCCATCTTCGGGGTGACTCCCCACTCAACAGTCAATCTTGGGTACAAACGCCCATCCTCGGGGTGACTCCCCATTCAACAGTCAACCTTGGATACAAACGCCCATCTTCGGGTTGACTCCCCATTCAACAGTCAATCTCGGGTACAAACGCCCATCCTCGGGGTGACTCCCCATTCAACAGTCAATCTCGGGTGCAAACACCCATCTTCGGGGTGACTCCCCTCAGAACAGTCAATCTTGGGTACAAACACCCATTTTCGGGGTGACTCCCCTTGGAACAGTCAATCTCGGGTGCAAACACCCATCTTCGGGGTGACTCCCTTGGAACAATCAATCTCGGGTGCAAACACCCATCTTCGGGGTGACTCCCCTCATACACAGTCAACCTCGGGTGCAAACACCCATCTTCGGGGTGACTCCCCTCAGACACAGTCAATCTCGGGTACAAACGCCCATCTTCGGGGTGACTCCCCTTGGAATAGTCACTTTTGGGTACAAAACTCGTAGCCTTTCATTGGCACTCTGTCTCAGACGAACTACGATTCGGCTTGATTCCCCCATGGGATACGTAGGAATCCTTTCCACAAAAGGTCCAGCCACTTGACCATCTTGGTCATCTCTTTCCCCGCCGCTCGTGTCAGGCTTGGGATTCTCATTTTTATCGACGACCCCACTTCCCGTGGAAGTGACGTCGCCGAGGGGTTCTGTGAGTACCCCGACCCGAACTCGTGTTTTTTGGGTCTGCCCATTAATTTCATTTTGGGCCAATTTTTATTATTTATTATTCATTAGTTTTGGGCCTGCTTAGCTTCGGCCCATTTTGCCTAAAAGCGAACCGGTGTCATACGACACCCAAAATTATTCCCAGTCAGTATTAAATAGAGGATTATCCTCATTTGTAAAAGGGGGGAGAACGGACAAAAAAGGGGGGGACTCATTTTCTTTGGGACTAAGCTACTCTCTCTCTCTCTCACTTCTCTCTCTCTCTCTCTAAACGGGAATAACAGGAGCCCCCTCCCCAATCTTCTTCTTCCTCCAACAACAACGGCAATGGTGATCGACACCATTGTCACTCCCTAAATTACCGGTGACAGCCACCACTACAATCGGTCTTCACCGCCCCAATCACCAAAAATGCCATCGTTGGCTCCCTAAATCAGTCGATAAATCTCCCCAAAACCAGGTCGTCAGTGACTTCCTTCAACAACCATTCACCGGCGACCACGAAGCTCCTCACCGGTCTTCTCCCTCACCGTCAACGCCGAGCTCCCTCACTCCCAAAACCAGTTCGCCGGCGGAGGTCCCTCTCTCTCTACAGCCCTCTCTCTTACTAAACGGTTTTAGAGAAAGAGAGAGTCTCTCTCTCTATACGCAAATCGCCCCTCACCGTTTCCATTCCACCCAAATCAATAGACGGCGTCTTCTCTGTTTCAGACCCTAACTCCGTCCATCAGTCTCTAATCCCCTCATTTCCGGCCGAGTTTCCATCATTTTCGGCCGTCTTCACAACCCCCAGTTCAGTTTGGTTTCGCCAACAATCAACGGTGTTCACAACCGATGGCCGCTGCCTGTGAACTAAAGGGATATTCTGAGATTAAGACCTCAGTTCTTCTGTCTATCTGAGAGTTCAACTCTCGCGTTCTGAAGCTGTTTGAAGACTTCCTATACCGACGTGGTATAGGAAGTGTGGATCTACAAGGGTAACGAACCCTAACCTTCTCTCTCCCTGTTTTATGCGATTGCCTTGATTCAATGTTGCTGTGGTGTATATTCTGAGTATATTGATGTGGCTGTAACTTCAGTCGGCGTGTAATACGCCTTGGTTTTTACTCACGTTGTTTATGTTCAGATTCATATGTTCTGTCTAAGCATTATTTGAACCGTGGGTTATATTTGTGATGTTCATGCTCTGATTTGTATGTCTTATCCGTGCAATGGCTCAGTTCATGTTATTTGAGCTTTAGACACAAAGATGAGTGTGAATCATCTATATTCACACTCATCTGAGTGTTGATTCCATCCCCCGTGGCTTCTGATCCATGTGCTTAAATCTTGATCATGCTTGTCTGAGTTAGGAGGTGATGGCCCATCATTCATATTTGGCCATCAACGCCATATGATCCTCCCACAATACTCATTTGTTGCTATCGTTGCTTGAGTTAGGAAGTGAGGGTTCTTTAATTGTGACCCAAGAAATGTGGTCATTCACATTGGGTCACTGAAACCCCATGACCTTCCCATAATACTCTTTATCTCATTATCTTTATTGTTCTAGTTAGCTTCTTAGCTTTAGAATGATATTGATGGCATGACCACTCTCTTTTGTAAAAGACAGTCTGAGCATGGCTCCCTGTGTCATACGACATCCACGCTCCTGGGTAATACTGTGTCGTGTGACACCCAAGGCCCTGAGCAGTCATGTGTCGTATGACACCCGTGGCCCTGGACAGACTGCCTCAACCCATTGCCTTGTAATTCATTTTCATTAATTGTAAGTGGAATGTGGCCTCCCACAGTAAAAGGCTCACAAGATGTAATCCCTCATTCTGATTAATAAAGCAAAGCATTAAATCACATCTTATTACATATATTGTCTCACACAATTGCACACACTTTGAAATGTTTTGAATGTTGAACATAGAAAGACTCGTCTACGGACGAGGCGTGTTGGGTGAACTCTCAAGTTCTTCCCAACACGTAACCTGACCCCCGGACCCATTTTCTCTTTAAAGGTTTTTCAATGTTTTCCTTAAAAACGGCGTGGCGACTCCCAAAGATAAATTCATATATTATCTTTTTACATTATTTTTTCGGCGAGCGTTCATTCAGTTACATCAATATATTGTATCCCAATTGTGGATTATTTGGTATATGGTTGTATTGTATCCCAGTTGTGGATTATCTGGCATGTTGATTATATTGTATCCCAGTTGTGGATTATCTGGCATGTTGATTATATTGTATCCCAGTTGTGGATTATCTGGCTTGTTGATTATATTGTATCCCAGTTGTGGATTATCTGGCATGTTGATTATACTATATCCCGGTGTGGATTATGTGGTTATATGGATACCTTACTTGAATTTATATTCGTTAATGGTATTATGTATGGTGTATGGATGTTGCACTATAGTATTGATTTAACATGAGTATATTTTACCATGTTGTTATATTATTATCCCTTTTGTGAATTATTTCAAGTATCTATTATGTGCTTGAACGTGTATATGTGATTCGGGGGTATAATGGAATTCAATCAATTATTGATTTGTTCTATAAGTGATTGAAGGTTCATTATACCTGTGACCGGCCCCTCTGTGGCCACAGAGTGGGATGTGCTAGCGACTGTATTGAGCCGAAGCCTTGGCTGCACGCTGCGATTTGGTGATTAGGTAGAATGCTTCTGTATTAAGCCAAAAGCTTTACAGTTAGCGCTGATATTATATGATACTCTGAATAAGGGTCATATAAGCATCCTATTTTTTTATATGGATCTCTAGAGTATGAGTCCTATAAGCGGTGAAGGTGCATGGGGGCAATTCACCAAAGAGAGGAGTTTTACTCCCACGTTGTACGACTTATTGTTCAGACGGGAAAGGTAAAATGAGGTAACGTAAGGTGTTTACCGCTTTAATAATGTGCTATGTGTAACCATGCTATGTGTTGCATCTTGTTTGGCATTTTGCTGCATTCATAATAGCTTATTGAGATTTATTCCCACCCCTTCCCTTTTACTGTTTTAGATTGTCTTTGAGACAGCGACCCGGAACCAGTGAGGCCGGGGAAAGAGTTTGGACTCTTGTTTTTGGGACTTGTCAGGTTAAGTATATGAGTTGGTTGTCTAGGTGTATTTATTAAGTAAGACTCTTTTGAGAAGTTGTATATAAACTCTTTTGTAAACAAAGTTATTTTGGGGTTTACGATGTAATTTATTAGATTATGGTTTATCGAAGTCATTATGGAAATTTCTCCAAGTGGAGATATTATCAGTTGATTTTAAATTGGAAGTTGAGTAGTGGTTATCTTTTAAATGTGAAATAAAAGTTTTTGAAAATCTAAGATGGGATTTCTTAGTTTGGGCTTCTCAAGTTCGGGACACGTGTTAGGTCCCGGGTTGGGGTGCTCACATGTATAAACCATGAGTTGGTTATCGCTCGGGATTCCTTAGATTTTGATATGTTCGGAACTTTGATCCCGTGCTCATCTTGGACTTACGATCATCATTAAGTGACCTTTGGTCATATGTGATCGGAATAGGGACACCTCTTTTATAGTCCAAGCATGAGACTCTTTAGAAAGGAAGGACCTTTGCCCATCAATCCTACATCTTGAGATGATTCGAGCTTGATAGGGACATTTATGCTCGTCTCAAGTGATGATCAGAGATGTAGGGGCTTAGGTTCATCCGTTTCTAAAGGGATTTCCGACTATGGCATCTTTATATGGAGGAAACGATGTAAAGATGAGACCTTTACACCGCTACGCCCCAAGAGATGCTTCAAGTACCAAAAGGGACTGAGGGTAGGAGTATAAAGATTGGATCTTTATACTCATCCTATGCCCTTTTGTGCCTTAAGAAGGTCACTAGTCAATCCTTGGAGAGTGATCCAACCATGAGGGACATGGGGGAGTTACATTTGAAGGTAAAGATGGCATTTTTATGCAAACAAGTGTAAGGAACACTATGAAAACTAGGACTAGGAATGTAAAGGGGAGACCTTTATGGCTTTCCTATGTCCTTTAAGAACCATTTAGGTGGACAATCCTTGGAAGCAAGGTCTATGGGAAAGGGATGACATTTATGAAAGTAAAGATGACATTTTTAATGTAAAAATGACATTTTTATATGATAAAGATGCCATTTTTCACATCATCATGTGAGAAATCCACCCTAGAACAAGCCATTTGTGGTCTTATTGTTCATCCTTGGAATGGATTCTCCATGAATCCTATGTGATAGGGGGAAGGGGGATATGATGATCTACATGGTAAAGATATGATCTTTATGACAATAAATCACATAAAATAGCAATAAATGGCAATATGGAAAGCAAGTAAGCAATATAACAAGATGACAAGTATATTTCAAAGAGAAAAGGAGGAGAGGTTACCAATGGTGGTGTTCCTCTATATCCCTTGAAGTTTTCCTAAGGAAAGAGTGACTTTGGAGGGATTTTGGAGAGGAGGGAGGTGATTTTGAGTGAGGATTGGTTTCTGGATTTTCGTGTTTTGAATTTGGCAGAGTAACAGTGCTCAAAATTGTATATCAAAATAAATAAAGGAGGCCTCTATTTATAGGCAGTTTTGTGCTTCCTAATGAAGCCGTGCGGCATTAACCTTTGGCAAAAGAAGCCGTGTGGTCTTGTCCTTTAATGACTCAGCTTATTTCTAGAACCATGCAAGGTGGCATTCTAGAAGATCTTTCCAGCAAGGGACTACGTGAAATTTTAATTCCTAACAAGTCCTTCGCCCCTCGGAAGGTTTGGAAAAGTTCCCAAATTGCCCCTGAACTTTAGGAAAGTCTGGGAAATTGCCGGGAAACTTAACCGGAAGGCATGAGCCAGATTTGGGTACTTACAGAAGCCCCTCAGCAACGTCACTTATAGGGCGAGTGGGGTTGTCGATAAAAAAAGATCAAATCTGGCGAACTGCCGAGACGGATTGGGTGACCAAGGAGGTCGAGTGGCTGAACCTTTGGAAGGCTACCTACGTATCCCGGAGGAATCAAGCCATGATCGTAGTTCGGAAAAGATCCGCTGGGGAATGGGGTGTCATATGTGACGAATTGGCTGAACCTAAATTAGGCTACCTACGTATCCCGGAGGAATTAAGCCAGGTCATAGGTCAGGATTCACTGGGGAATGGCAAAGAGAGACTGATATCTTGCTAGGAAGGTGGAAGGAAAGTGACCTAGGAGGTCAAATGGCTGATCCTACTGGGGATATGCCAACTGAAGGAAGTGACCCATGTGGTCGGATATCTGGACCTTTATGAGGGGCTACTTCACCACTGAGGAGTGATAAAGGAAGAAGGTGACCACTACGGTCGGATGGTTGGACCTTTTATGAAAGGCTACCTACGTATCCCGGAGGAATCAAGCCTTGGTCGTAGTTCAAGTCTCACTAGATAGTTAGGAACAATGTCTAGGATCCTTGAGGTTTAGATGATTCGTGGAGGAGTCACCTGATTTGACAATTAATGGAGGTTGTCACCTGATTGACAATTAATGGAGGTTGTCACCTGACTGACAATTAATGGAGGTTGTCACCTGATTGACAATTAATGGAGGTTGTCACCTGATGAAACTAAAGCTTACGTCGCTATCTCTTTTGAACAGAGATAGAGGCAGCTAAAGTTGAAAAAAAAAACGGAAGCATACTTCGCTATCTAGGAGATAGAGGTAGCTAAAGTTTGGAAAACTAAAGCGTACTTCACTATCAAGGAGATAGAGGTAGCTAAAGTTCGGAAAAACTTAAGCGTACTTCACTATCTCTTTCGAATCAGAGATAGAGGTAGCTGAAATTGGAAAAACTTAAGCGTACTTCACTATCTCTTTCGAATTAGAGATAGAGGTAGCTGAAGTTCGGAAAAAAACTTAAGCGTACTTCACTATCTCTTTCGAATCAGAGATAGAGGTAGCTGAAGTTGGAAAACTAAAGCGTACTTCACTATCTCTTTCGAATCAGAGATAGAGGTAGCTAAAGTTGGAAAACTAAAGCGTACTTCACTATATCTTTCGAATTAGAGATAGAGGTAGCAAAAGTTTGAAAACCTAAAGCGTACTTCACTATCTCTTTCGAACTAGAGATAGAGGTAGCAAAAGTTATGGGTAATCATGAAACATTTATGAATGTATGCATATTTCTGAGATATGTTGAGGGACTAACGTACCTTTATTGTGCTTACCTGCCGGAGAGCAAGTCGCGGGGGCTGTGTGGTAGTGGATAGAGCTGAGAGTCTTGATGCACCTGACCGAGATGTTGAAACATTTGGGGGCGTGAGGTACCTTTGACCGATTGGCATTTGAGAACTTGGAGTCCCTGACCTACTTGCCTTTTGAGAACTTGGCATCCCTGACCTGCTTGCACTTGAGAACTTGGCATCCCTGACCTATTTGCATTTGAGAACTTGGCATCCCTAACCTGCTTGCACTTGAGAACTTGGCATCCCTGACCTGCTTGCACTTGAGAACTTTGCGTTCCTGACCTATTTGCATTTGAGAACTTGGCGTCCCTAACCTGCTTGCACTTGAGAACTTGGCGTCCCTGACCGACTTGCATTTGAGAACTTGGCGTCCCTGACCGATTTGCAGACACTGGAGATGGTCTTCTCATGTTTTGCCCGGAATCATTTCTTGCCGAAAAGGGGATTTGATTTCTTGCAATCTTGTTGAAACCATTGATTTTGGGCTTTGGTGAATATCTTCCTTGTTGAGGATGAGTCTCCGTAGCGATGGAAAATGGTCTTTCACGCTTGAATTCCTGCATTCGTTAGTGAAGAGACAAACAGAGATATGTATGACATTTGTGACGGCGCATGTAGGCATGAGATGGTATGGCCATGAATATGTTAGCAAAGCTAAAGGGGTGACAAACAATTCATGAAATCACTTAGAATGATGATTTTTTGTTTTTTTTATATATGTATATATTTTTTTACTTTGCTTTTGGGGCATGCGCGAGCCTAACCTTGGGCAAAAGTATTTCCTATTTTGATTTGCAATCAATTAAGGTTATTTCTCTTTGTGCATGTCACATGAGCCACGGGCTGACTCTTTTGTGGGAAGGCAATGCGACAGGGGTTTTATGTATGTAAGAATGTGTTGGGGATGTGTTTGGATGTATGTGTTTGGGAACTGTTTGAGACAGGTTTCGAGCAGTTGGGGTCGTATCCCTTGGGTGCGGACTGAACTGTCGTTGTTGCTGAAATGTTGTTAATGCTGCCAAAAGGTATCACGGGGACCAGAATTCCCTCCTGGGCTGAGATCGGGTTTAAACCTCGGGTCTTGATTGAAGTTCCTTTCTCACACTCTGACACTTGAAGCTGATGCTGACAGGATTTTAGAACCAAAGACTAAAGCAATTGTCAAAGTGACAAAACCTCTCTTCTGAGGGTGGATGTGACTTATCGAAGCCCCTGGCCTCGAGAAAAAAATCTCGCAAAGCCCTGTGTTCTATTAAACGAGGAAAGATCCTTTCATTGGCAAAGCCTTGGCTTGAAGAGATGACTCGGTAGAGCTCCGACTGATGGTCTGATCCAAGATAACAGCGAAACACTAAACTGACTGGTCATTCAAAGAGAGAGTCATATTTGAAATGACCTCAAGGAATCCATGAATGAAAACTTCTCCAAATGACTTACGAAGCTCCCGGCTTGACAAAGTATCGTGGGGAAGGCCCGAATGAATTGATTATAAAACCAAACTCGTTGGTTGACCATGACTGATCTCAAAATGCACTTGATGCAGCCCCGATCCGTTGAAGCATTACGTTATGAAGCGTGAAACCCATCATGGCTTTCAAAAGAGATTCTGATTCTGGTGCAGTGCAATAGGGGTCCTATAGACTTGACTTCCAACGTTGGACTTAAAGTCATGATTAAACCTCGGTCCTGATTATAATCTCATTCTCGAACTTGGACACCAAAGAATTTGCTCGGGGTAGGCTTTCAAAACTTCCCTTTGCTTAGCGAAGCCCCGGTTTGAAGAACTGAGCAGGCGAAGTCTAGATTTTGAAGAAGTGACTTAGTGAAGCCCCAATCTTATGACCTAGCAAAAGTCCCAATCTGATTGGTACTGTAAAAGTGATCCTGAGATTATTCTGACCAAGACTGAATCCATCTAGGGACCTAGCGAAGAACCCGATGCGGACCCAAAAACGACTAAAGAAGCCCCAGTCTAAAGAAATGGCTTGATGAAGCCCCACCTCTAAGAGTTTTCAAGGTAGCCCTAATGCAATTTGTAACAAAAGAGGGAAAACCTATCCTTTCATAGTTACTTTCTTATTTTCTTTAGTCAATCAGTCAACCGCAAGAAGATGTGAAAGAAAATATTTTTAGAAATTTATACATGCAGGGGCATATTTTTCGAAAGGTGGGGATAGATCCCGATTTTGTGTCATTTTGATGGCCTCATTCGACGTAGGCACAAAAAAACTCGCTTTGGGTTTGACTCTTTTGAGAGAGTATAAGCGTAGAAAGGTTTGTAAAAGTGTATGGAAGCCCCTGCTGACAGAAAATCAGTGTTTAGCACTATTTTTCCTAAGATGTGGAAAGAGAAGACTTGTCAAGACATCTGAAAACTTATTTTATTTACAATGATCACAAGATTGCTTAAAACCCTTTATTAATGTTCGGGTTATTCAACCACTAATCTCGATATGAACAATCATTTTGATTAATCATGAGGAGAAAGTCAACCGATGTTGCGGATCAAGGTTGGCTGGGTGTGAAAGAAAGGTTTGTGTATAGGGAGGTCATTGATGAGACCGAATTTTCTGGGATTTGAATATGCTTATGGAAGAGGCCACTGATGAGACCGAATTTTGGGGAATTTGAATGTGCTTATGACCGGACCATTTTTGGTTGCCTACGTTCCCCTCATTGTGAGGAGCTCAGGTCGCCGTAGTTCGGCTTCGGCTGAACTGTGTTTGGCTTTGGAAAAGGTAGGTTGAATGATGAGGCATGGGCCTTGGGATGATTCCTTGACCAAGTCATTTTGGACAGCTGCTTCAATGATTTTATTGTTGCTTGATCTTCGTCCTTCATCGGGGGAGAATAACCTAAGGACTTAAGATATGTTTTGCCTTTGCTTTGACCACTCCATTGTTATCGACAACATTTATTCTTCGAGCTTTGATTTTGCCCATCCGGCAAGCTTTTGATTGGCGGTGCTGGGTCCTTGGCCTCATTTTTTTTCTCTTTTTTTTATATGCAACCCTGTTTTTTGCCTAGACCGTCCTTTTCAAGGTTTTTAGCCTAGCTGGGTATTACTCTTTTTGCACCATTTTTTTTTTATGTGCAACCCTGTTTTTTGCCTAGACCACCCTTTACAAGGTTTTTAGCCTAGCTGGGTATTACTCTTTTTTTTTTTAGCACATGAGGGCCAAGGCGAGCCCCTGCTTGAATTTTCTTGATATCCTTGAGGTCAAAGGCAAGCTCCTAGGTTGTTGCCGACATGTGGTCAATCTTTCGATGCCGAGTGACCTTTTGTTGTTCCTTGATGTTGCCGCCGTCGTTGACTTGGTCAAGGTGATGGTGGGGACATGATTTGGAAAGTGTATGGATTGATGAAGGCTTTTGTGAGGTAATAAAAGTGTATGGGGAAGGCATTAGTTGACTTTCTCGCAACGATTAATCAGAACGTTAATTATTTCGAGAGATTATTTGTTGAGCAATGCAAGTGATCATATAAAATAAAACCATTTCATTAAATGTAATGTAGGTGTGCAAATAATGTCTTAAGTCTAGCAAGAAAAGAAAAAGACTCTTTTATAGAAGATTTAAGATCAACTACAATGTCCGAGGAGGACTTGATTGAAAGAGAAAAGTACTAGAACCTACGAAGGTTGACTGAGAGACTGTTTTATCTTTTAATCTTGCTTAAGGATAGGTAGACCCCTAGTCTAGCTACTCTTCGCTGTTGGACCACATTTCTACCCTTCAGCATTGGAAGTAAATTCCTCATGAAGCTATGACAGATTATGCCCGCCTTAGGTGAGTTCAGGAATTCCTTGCTTATCGGCCCTGACAACCGCCTTATCTGCCACCAGATTATCATCGTCCCCTTTCTCTTTGGCATCAATTGTGAACTTATCGGAGGGCGGGAGCTCAAAGCATTTTACCAAATCCGGCTTTGCCACGGTCACATGCTTGTTGCAGTGAAACCAATCATTCTCAACATTTGTTGCGACTAAAACATCTAGCTTGCTAAGGGAAATGTCAAAGGCTATTGAATTCACAGAGCTTGAATCCTGAATCTCAATCATGTTTACACTCGTGTTGTTTGGGAAATGATCATTGGCAGTGTTGAGATCATTGAGGCGCTCGAGTTTGCCCTCCTTAATTAACCCCTGAATGGCCTTTCTCAAAGCTATACAGTTGTCGGTTGTATGACCGTGATATTGGTGGAAAGCACAGTACTTAGTGGTGTCCAAAGGGATGTTGGGGTCCTTGGGCTGATAGTTTTTCATGGGTTCGAGGAGACCCTGCTTTACCAAGCCATTTAAAACTTTACTTAAGGGTACGCTCAAATCCTCAGGATGTGGTTTCTCCCTTAGGGGGAAATAAACTCTTAGTGCTCTTTGATCCGAACCTTGGTCATTGGCTTGGTCACCATTCTGAACAGAGTCTGTCGGTTTTGGTCCATTGAGGCGCTCAAGCTTGCCCACTTCGATTAACCCTTGGACTGCTCTCTTCAAGGCTGTGCAGTTGTCGGTCGTGTGGCCACAATGGCTATGGAAGGTGCAATGCTTATTCATGTCGAGGAGTGTATTTGAGCTCCTTGGATGGTAGTCTCTGAGAGGCTCCAGGAGGCCTAGCTTCACTAAAGCCTTGAAAATTGAGCCCATGGGTATCCCAAAATCATCAAAATGTTCTTGCTGTCTTAGAGGACCACTATTTATTGGTACATTTTTGATGTCGTCGATTGTACACAATGCCTTCTTTCCTTTACTGGATGTTGCAGCCGTGTTGGAAGGGTAAGGTCTATAGCGGTGAGACATTTTCAGACCAGTAGTGCTTCCTCGTGCACGAACTCTTTTGATGTAATCATCGATGTAAGCATCGAGATTCGACTCCTTTGTGTCAGATACGCGAGATTGGTATGGTGAGATGGCTCAAGTCGAGCGATTGTCGACACTTTCGCTGCTAGGCTTTTCCTGTATTTTCTTAATTGGTTCTACCAATATTCCTTCAAACGAGTCAATAGGAGCACTAGGACTGCACGACCCCGCCACAAGATTGGCATCAGCAAATGAAACCACAGTAGGAAGTACCCTGGTGGCAGGGATGACAGTCTGAGCATTCAAAGCGTGACCGTAACCTTCCTTGTAAGTCAAACTTGAAGCATAAGAATACGGACCAAAGGATTGGGGGTGGTGAGACTTATAAGGGGCCTCATAAGGTCTGACAGCTGCCGAAGATGAGGATATATGGCTCGTAATAGTTGAATACCAGGGAGTACTGAGCGCTGATCCAAAAGGCTGCTGAAGATATGAGGTTCGAGGCACCGTAAAAGTAGGACTAAACGTATCTTGACCACACTGAGGAATATGACTAGAAGAGCAATGCGTATACTGTACTTGATGAGCAGGAGTAGCTTGCGTAACAGCTGAGTGAAGAATTGGATGAGGAGCATTTGACCTTGTCTGACTTCCCAACTGGAGGGGCGGGGTAGAGCTTGGAGGATGCGATGAATATGGTGAGCCTGATGAAGTGGTGATAAGAGCCTGGTGGCCCATGTGAGCTTGCAATATTACAAGGGCAAGTGGGCCTTAAGAATTGACGGAAGCAAGCTGACCCCCTCCGAACCATGGAGCCTGAGGAGCGAACTGACCCAAATTGGCTTGCGGGGTCATGTCAAACTGTCGAGCTTGGGAAGTTGCAAACTGACCCATTCCAAGATGATGACCCGAACCTGACTGGGGCTGCAAAGTGGTACACTGACCCATTCCAATATGTGGGGGAAAACAAACTGATTCAAACCTAGTGGTGGTGAAACCTGAGAGGCACCAGGGGCAGGTTGACCTAGATGAGACTGCTAGGTAGTACAAAGTTGTTGGGGCTGAGAGATTGGGGTAGCTGTAGCATTTGCTCTCTGTTGGTAGTGAACAAAGCTGGGTCTTATCTGAGGAGGTGAGGACGTTGGAACCCTGATGGCTTGGGATGTTGGAAAGGACTGAAAGGGAACAATCCTTGGTGGGGGATCATATGTCGAAGGAGAAAGGCATTGGTTGTAGGAGGGAGGGGCTGAAATCACTGTTTTTGGGGTTTCATCTTCCACCATGACCAAAGAACCATTGGCTTCAACCACTATCTGAACCCCATGACGACGGAGAGCATCGATGAGCACGACTTGCTGTTTCTCATGGACCTTACGACTGTTTTCCAAAGCTAGGGCTAGCTCTTCCTTTCTAGTCATCAGACTACCTATACCACTGTTGTTTTCTGTCAAATCTGCCATTCTGAACCTCTGGGCTGATGAAACTGATGATTCTGACGAACTATCTGAGCCCGAAATTTCTGCACTGAAAAGTCGCTGACCCGGTATTCTCACCCACTTCTTTCTCGCTCCGGAAAAGGGATAGGAAAGGTTTAGACTAGGGGGTAGGTGAGGTTTAGACTCGGAGGTAGGTGAGGTTTAGACTCGGAGGTAGGTGAGGTTTAGACTCGGAGGTAGGTGTTTAGGCTGAAGGCTCAAGTAACACGCAATTAAGAATCTTTCAGTTTACTTAAAACAGTTTCTTTTATTAATTTCTATTTGGTTGGAAAAGGGGTTGTCCTTCTTTTTCGCAACTACTCTATATCCTGGATCAGTGGGTTCCGTCACTACGTCTATAAGCCCCTCGTTTTCCACCTGTATTTCGACCTCCTAGGGTGGACAGCCCCGGACGAGGGTCCTATAGGGCACGCAGATCCCACCGACCGAGAGAGAAGAACGCTCCTAGGGGTCTAGTGGGTCATAGGAACTTTTGACGCACGTGCGATGCGGATTATAGTCAAGGCAATGCCGGGAAAGTCTCGTCTTTCAGCCTTAACGGAATTTCGGCAGAGTTTCGCTTGCGCGATTGACGTTTTGACTTTTGGCATTGTCCAAAAAAATAATAGGCATGGGTCGGACGGTAAAAGTCGAATGACACAACGTCACATTGAACTTTGTTGCATACGTTGCGCGAGTCAAAATCAAAGTCAACACCGGGTCAAGATCTTGCCAATTTTTCCTTGACGGAATTTCGGCAGAGCTTCGCTTGCGCGAAAGATCCTTTGATTTTTGGAACGGACTCGGGCTCGACTCTTACGTATCCCGTGTGGGTCAAAGTCGAAGTCAATGCCGGAGTCAAGATTCTGCCAATTTTTCCTTGGCGGAATTTCGGCAGAGTTTCGCTTGCGCGAAAGATCTTGACTTCCGTCATGGGCTAAGGTTTGACCTTTACGGGGTATGCAATTAGGCTGTATGACACGGTCTAGACCAAAAACCAACCAAAAAAAAAGTCACGGTTTTAAAATGTGTGACATGAACTGTGCATTGGTCGACACTGGCTACCATGGGATGTTTGGGATGATTCCGTGCGCGCCCGGGAGCATCGTAATGCTGTCCGTGACTGCATCTGAACAACCACCCCGGGTTAAAAGGACGTGCGTGCAAAGTGTACAGGATATAAAGGTGCGCGTAGTGTGCGGCCTCCTAAAAATGTTCCTTTTTGAGTTAAAACAGAGATTTTCAGAAATGTGTTTTAAAGGAATGATTTTCGGGACGGGGAAAATGCAACAATTAAGCACGTAAATTTTCTGGAGCCCGGTCAATCTTGGAACTGAATAGCCCCAAGCTGCCTAAGCTGCCAGATTAACCTCAGATTGTGTCTTGGTGGAATTGCCCAAAGAAGCCGCCCGGCTAGGATCTGGGAAGATCAAGCCGTACCTACTGATCAAGCAATTTTCCGTGTTCCAAAAATTTTCATTTCGTGTGTTGTTCCCCGAACGTTTTGGCACTTTTTCAGCTCCAAAAAGCTTCCTTTTCAGTATTCAGAATGTGCACAATCCCAAAAACCAAAATGCATGCAAAAACAAGGAAAGGAAACCAAGCACGAAATTTGGATCCGCGGCGGAAGGCTAACCCACTCAAAAGCTTTTTTTTTTTCAAAAGGATACCGGTACGTGGCATTGTTAGAACATATTTTATCCCCGACTCTGGTGAGGAGGCGCTAACGGGAAATTTAATGGTTTCCACCTATATACCGAGTATCATTTTTTTTTAATTAAAAATAAGCTTTTGATAGTCCCCAGCGGAGTCGCCAAACTGTGAATGTGGTGCCCAAGATTGCGGCGTTTTTTGTGTTGAACCGCGTTCTCGTGTAAGGGGTCACCGCCTCACATCGGTTTGAAGACATCCGGTTTAAATTGAAAAATGGAGTCGCCACGCCATTTTGATTTCCTCAAAACTTTGAAAAAAGGATTAGGGTCCGGAGGTTAAGTTACCCCTTGGGAAGAACGTTTGGCGTTCACCCAAGGAGCCTTGCCTAAGCAAGTCTTTCAAGATCCAAATTTCGTGCTTGCTTTTGTGCTTTCGTGTGTGAGATGTGATTTTGATAAGGATGGAATATGCCAAGTGATCTTCCGGACGTATAAACCATGAGTTGGTTATCGCTCGGGATTCCTTGGATTTTGATATGTTCGGGACTTTGATCCCGCGCTCATCTTGAACTTACGATCATCATTAAGTGACCTTTGATCATATGTGATCGGAATAGGGACGCCTCTTTTATAGTCAAAGCATGAGACTCTTTAGAAAGGAAGAACCTTTGCCCATCAATCCTACATATTGAGACGATTCGAGCTTGATAGGGACATTTATGCTCGTCTCAAGTGATGATCGGAGATGTAGGGGCTTAGGTTCATCCGTTTCTAAAGGGATTTCCGACTATGACATCTTTATATGGAGGAAATCTTTATATGTAGGGGCTTAGGTTCATCCGTTTCTAAAGGGATTTCCGACTATGGCATCTCAAGTGATGATCGGAGATGTAAAGATGAGACCTTTACACCGCTACGCCCCAAGAGATGCTTCAAGTACCAAAAGGGACTAAGGGGAGGGGTATAAAGATTGGATCTTTATACTCATCCTATGCCCTTTTGTGCCTTAAGAAGGTCACTAGGCAATCCTTGGAGAGTGATCCAACCATGAGGGACATGGGGGAGTTACATTTGAAGGTAAAGATGGCATTTTTATGCAAACAAGTGTAAGGAACACTATAAAAACTAGGACTAGGAATGTAAAGGGGAGACCTTTATGGCTTTCCTATGTCCTTTAAGAACCATTTAGGTGGACAATTCTTGGAAGCAAGGTCTATGGGAAAGGGATGACATTTATGAAAGTAAAAATGACATTTTTAATGTAAAGATGACATTTTTATATAATAAAGATGATATTTTTCACATCATCATGTGAGGAATCCACCCTAGAACAAGCCATTTGTGATCTTATTGTTCATCCTTGGGATGAATTCTCCATGAATCCTATGTTATAGGGGGAAGGGGGATATGATGATCTACATGGTAAAGATATGATCTTTATGACAATAAATCACATAAAATAGCAGTAAATGGCAATATGGAAAGCAAGTAAGCAATATAACAAGATGACAAGTATATTTCAAAGAGAAAAGGAGGAGAGGTTACCAATGGTGGTGTTCCTCTATCTCCCTTGAAGTTTTCATAAGGAAGGAGTGACTTTGGAGGGATTTTGGAGAGGAGGGAGGTGATTTTGAGTGAGGTTTGGTTTCTGGATTTTCGTGTTTTGAATTTGGCAGAGTAACAGTGCTCAAAATTGTATATCAAAATGAATAGAGGAGGCCTCTATTTATAGGCAGTTTTGTGCTTCCTAATGAAGCCGTGCGGCATTAACCTTTGGCAAAAGAAGCCGTGCGGTCTTATCCTTTAATGACTCAGCCTATTTCTAGAACCATGCAAGGTGGCGTTCTAGAAGGTCTTTCCAGCGAGGGACTACGTGGAATTTTAATTCCTTACAAGTCCTTCACCCCTCGGAAGGTTTGAGAAAGTTCCCAAATTGCCCCTGAACTTTAGGAAAGTCCGGGGAATTACCGAGAATCTTAACCGGAAGGCATGAGCCAGATTTGGGTACTTACAACCATCACATAACTTGTCAAGAACATATTTACACCAATCATACTTTCTAATTTGATTCACATCTTCAACCACGCCCAACAAAGACATATCAATTGCCTTTGTTACAACAGGACCAAGGACAGTAGCAACATCAAACAACACAAACAATTGCTTAAACTCATCTCCTCCATCAGTTAACTGCTTCATACGTTCCTTAATACGATTAGCAGTAAGACCATCCTTTACACGTCCAAAAGTTTGAATATAACGCTCCTTCAACACAGAATCTGAAACTGAAGACTTCCTAAACACATCATTCTTTGAACCCATAGGAAGACAAAGTATATCATACACATCTTTGGTTGTAATACAATACTTGTTCTTTTTAATTCTTTGTATACGGCTAACAGGCTCAAATCTATCAACAAGATAATGCACAAGTCCTAGAGGCAATCGGCTGAGTTGAAGATCTAATAAACCACCAAATCCTATAGAAACCACATCTTTTTTCTGTACATGTGTTAACTCAAGTTCAACAAGTTTTAATGGTGTACAATGATGCTCTAATAAACGTTTCTCAGAATCATCAACCCCAGATTTTGATGATTTCTTCTTTCTACCAACATTAATATCAATATCATCACTTTTGCGCTTACTAGAATCTGCATAAAATATAAAATTATAAAACAGCAGGCATGAAAATAATAATGAACAGGCATAAATTTATAAAATAGCAGGCATGAAAATACTAATAAACAGGCATAAATTATAAAAGAACAAGTGGTCGTCAATTTGGCCTTTACAAGGCAGGACAAGACAGAGAAGGCATACCTTAAAAAGCAAACAGGCACTAGAATACAATTTAGCAGGCATATAACAAAATACGAATCAGATATTACAATGATATGGCAAGGCCACACCAAATTTAGAGCCAAAGGAGTAAAAATCAATGGATGAGCAGTCACAAAAAAACAAAAAAATATAATGGTGACAGGCATATATCACACTAGGAACAGGCAAATCCAATGGATGAGTAGGCACAAAAAAACAGATGGTCGTCAATTTGGCCTTTGCAAGGCAGGCATATATTAAACTACGAATAAGATAGTATAATGCAATGGCAAGGCCACATCAAACTCAAAAATCTCGAAACCTAGGTTTAAAAACAAGCATTTGAACTGATAAATTTACCATCGTGCCGTCGTTTGCTCCGAATTTCTCCACTCATGGCTTCAAACTGATGCTAGGATTTGAAATATGATAAATTTTTAGGGAATTTGAACACGAAATGATGAAAACTGAAAATTTGAATGAACGAAAATGGCGTTGATAATCTAGACCGGGAAATGGCGTCTCACATTATTTACAAGTTTGCCACCGCCCGATCTAAAAAACATGTTCGGTCTAGAAACAGGTTCTACGCTAGACTAGCGTAGAACTTGTTCTACCCATGATTTTGTGTACTTTGATGCATAAATCTATAAAAAATAAATTACTCTTTCTATTCCTGGAAAAATGTTAATTTTTTTTTTTAAATTTACTTTTGATCAAAAACATATTTTTTTTTCATTCATTTAATTACTGAGGGAGTACTAAGTTTTGTTTTTGAAACTTCAAAATATTTTTATTATATGATTGGTCCACGTAACTGATAGTAGCAACAGCCCCTATCTCAAAAAGCAGCCAATCAGCACCCTCGTTCAGAGAGAGAGAGAGAGAGAGAGAGAGAGAGAGAGAGAGATTTTTACCCTAATTGAAGAGGACGAAGAAAAGCTGCTGTTTCTTTCTCGAGAGTTAGAACCTTAAAACACACACACACACACACACACACGCTGACACGCACCATCTTCATCTCTCTCAATCTTATCATATATCCTCTCCGGCCACTCTACCCTACCCCCAATCCTTTCGTTCAAATCAAATCGTTTTTCGATCTTGCTTTATTGAATCCCAATTCATCCCCGTTGATTTCGATTCATTCGAAGCCAGCTGAATGCTCAATCTTATACATTTACACGAGCTTATTGGTATGATCTTTTCAGGAAAGTGAGAAATCAACTTGTGAGTTCAAATCTTTCTGTTTTTATGTTCCATCTAATCGTTCTTCAATTTCTCACTTTCTCCTTTTGATTGAACTTAATCAAGCTGTAGATGTAGAGGTTTCATTTGGATAGTTGATAAGCTCAATTTTGATTTCTAGTTATTTATCTTCAATGATATTTGAGTAACTTGTTTTCGTAGAATTTGAACATATTTTGCATATTCAGTATGACATGTACTCTCTGTTGAATTTCTTGCATTTTTTTGTATATTCTAAGTAAATTGTAAAATTGATGCAGGCTAAATAGCAAATTTGAGAGATATTCATGCAGAGAGGCATAAAAATTCGAACTTGGTATTTACACAGATAATTTTCTGCTTTGGTAGAAAAAAGCTTTTAGTGATGTGCTTTTAGATATGATTGGGAATCGTTATAGAATGGGAGAAATAGCTAGAAGCGACAACTATTGTTCTTAGACTCTCGATCCATGTAGTTTCCATCTTCTCTGCCATAGCATCATTATTCATATCAATCCTTCCAAGACGATTTTTTTTTTTTTTTGAAAAGAGCAACAGAACGGACCTGTTGGGGTTCAAATTTTCCAGATAGAGAATATAGTTTGGTTTCTTTATGTGTACTAAGAAACTTGCTGCCTTGTCCAATGGAGTTCCATTTCGAGATTATATCCTGGTTAAATATAGAATCACGCTTACAAAGTTTTGTTCCCTTTTGTGAATATCTGAAATGGTTCTGCATGTTTAGACTTTTTGTTGGGACATGTCAAGCCCCACTCTTTCTTACTTTTTCAAGCAATAAAGTGGATGTTCAATTTGGGACAAAGGTAGTAGTAATAACAGCTCAAAATTAAGAGTGGCATATGGCATTTTGTGCTTCATCCCGCATCATTATTATATAGATTTGCCAAATATTGTGAGGAACAATTATCCCCAAGCCTAAAGGGTGGCTTCGCTACTGCTACTCATTTGTTTTCTATATATTTGAGAACCATCTTTGGCTGGTATTTCTCTTGCTTGCTTGCTGCTTGAGCTACTTCCCGTTGTCTCACCAGTTTTTGATCCAATTTAAATCTTTCTTATTTTACCACATATCAGTCTAAACATTTTCTGTATGAAGAACATGTTGCCTCTTAAGTAATGGCATCATATGGGCAGTCCTATAGTGCTTTTCCTTGACATCTCATCGTACCATCCTCATTTCAGTAAGCCTATGTTTTAATCATGTCCTTAATGTTTTTTTTTTTCAGTCCATTCTATTTGCAGGTTCTACGAAACTTTCCATAAATCTTTGGTCATAATATCCTTCAATCACATGATACCCTCAGCAGCTACTCCATTTTGCCCTGCTTGATTCATTCTAGGAGACTAGGACTAAATAATCTTCTATAAAATAGAAGGAAAAGAAGAAACATCTCTCACCTCTTCTTCTGGTTTATACGCCTGAAAGCTCTTACATGTGTTTACACACATCATTACTCTGTTACCAAAGGGTGTCAAAGAGGATAGTGCTGGAGCCAGTGCAGACCAATTTTTTTTTTTTTTTTTTTGCAACTAGCATAAGGTGGTGTCCATACCACAGCTTTATGGTTATCAGCATCAGCTATTGATGCAGCAAAGTAGCAGAATCAAATAGAAAACAACAACTTATATAAGTCGAAAGCAGGAGGTTTTTGACCTTACTAGAAAAGCCAAGAATCTGAATAGGCTCCAGTTTGCTTTATTGTAACATCTCACTGCAAGGGAATGGTATCTCAGTAGGCAATTTAAAAGTACCGATTAAAGATTAGCATCCCATTGGCATGGGAACCAAGAATTTTTGTCAAAAAGACCTTATATACATTGAGCTGAAGTTCTACAGCCCTCTGTGTATAATTAAAGGCTGTGGCAAAAGAAGGCAAGGAATCCAATGATCAAGTGCATAATGTCAAAAAGACCTGAATATTAGGACAATGAGCTTGATCGGTAGAAGCTTTTGTACTTCGGAGATAGCTGCAAACTGATTAAAAGGACAGACCTATGGAGCAGGAACATGGCAGTATAGCCAATGAGAGATGGAAACTTAGAGCTCATTTGCATTTAGTGTTTAAGTTATAGGTTAGGTTTTTTAATTATATTTTCATAACTTCCTGTAGTTTTTTTTTTATTAGCTTCCTACATTCTTCACGACCTATCTACCGCAGCACTATCCAATGAATACATGCGAAGGCTTGACATTGAGTTCCCTCCCATGTATTTCTATCCCTGTATGGCTATTTTATTTGCTGTTTCTTTTTTGTGACGGTCTATTGACTTGGTAGTTGAATTTGTTTACTCATGAAACTATGTCCTTCTCTTGGCAGTGATTTTGGGATTTTGAAAACATTCAGTCACTTTGTTTGTCTAGAAGTCCAACAGCTCAGATGTTAGAATTTTTATTCATTAACATGTATGGTCCAAAACTACACTTAAGAGCAGAGATGAAGCGGATGATTACTAAATGTTACACTTTTCAGGTTTTGCTATTAGTGAAGAGGGTTCAGTACAATATCCAAGATTTGGATAAGCAACCGTTCGAATGGCTGAACACCGAAATGGCAGTGGAAAAACTACTTCTGGCAAGGCACCTGCTGCAAACAATGCATATTCAATCAATCTGGAGAACTTCAGCAGGCGTTTGAAGATGCTATATTCTCACTGGAGTGAGCACAGTGAGGATTTATGGGGTTCTTCTGAAGTTCTTACTATCGCAACTCCTCCATCATCAGATGATTTGCGGTATTTGAAATCTTCTGCGTTGAATGTGTGGTTGGTTGGCTATGAGTTCCCTGATACGATTATGGTTTTCATGAAGAAGCAGGTCCATTTTCTGTGCAGCCAAAAGAAAGCCTCTTTACTTGAAGTGGTGAAAAACTCTGCGAAGGAGGCTGTCGGTGTGGAAGTTGTGATGCATGTGAAGGCTAAAAATGATGATGGTACTGCACTAATGGACACTATATTTCGTGCTGTGCATGCTCAGTCAAGGTCGGATGGTCATGATACCCCTGTTGTGGGATACATAGCACGGGAGGCACCAGAAGGGAATCTGTTGGAGACCTGGGCTGAGAAACTGAAGGGTGAGAACTTTCAGCTCTGTGACATAACAAATGGGTTCTCATACCTGTTTGCTGTGAAGGACCTGACAGAGATTACAAATGTGAAGAAAGCTGCATACTTGACCTCATCGGTGATGAAGCAATTTGTGGTTCCAAAGCTGGAAAAGGTCATTGACGAAGAAAAGAAAGTTTCCCATTCATTGCTGATGGATGATACAGAAAAGGTCATACTTGAACCCACAAAAATAAAAGTGAAGCTGAAAGCCGAGAATGTTGATATTTGCTACCCCCCAATTTTCCAAAGTGGAGGAGACTTTGACCTCAAACCAAGCGCATCAAGCAATGATCAAAACCTTTACTATGATTCTAATAGTGTGATCATATGTGCAATTGGGTCTCGTTATAACAGCTACTGCTCAAATGTTGCTCGAACTTTTCTAATTGATGCCAACCCTACACAGAGCAAGGCGTACGAGGTCCTTCTTAAGGCTCACGAGGCAGCAATTAGTGCTTTGAAGCCAGGAAACAAGGCTGGTGCTGCCTACCAAGCAGCTCTTTCCGTTGTGGAGAAGGAGGCTCCTGAATTGGCTGGAAACATGACAAAAACAGCAGGAACAGGAATTGGTCTTGAGTTTCGAGAATCAGGACTAAGTTTAAGTGGAAAGAATGAAAGGGAGTTGAAAATGGGGATGGTCTTCAATGTTTCACTTGGTTTCCAGAATTTGCAGGCAGGGACAAAGAACGCAAAGACTGAAAGATACTCTGTTTTGCTTGCTGATACAGTTATAGTTCGTGAAAGTTCTCCAGATATCTTGACTTCTATAAGCTCAAAAGCCGTGAAGGATGTTGCGTACTCGCTCAATGAGGATGATGAAGAAGAAAAGCCTAAAGTGAAAACTCAAGCTAATGGTGCTGAGCCGTCCAAAGCAACACTAAGATCAGTTAACCATGAGATGTCAAAGGAGGAGCTACGTAGGCAGCATCAGGCAGAACTTGCCCGCCAAAAGAACGAAGAAACTGCTAGGAGGCTTGCAGGTGGGGGTTCAGGGGCACTAGATAGGCGTGGGGCTGCCAAATCCTCAGGGAGCTGACTGCATATAAGAACGTTAATGATCTACCTCCTCCAATAGACTTGATGATTCAAGTTGATCAGAAGAATGAAGCCATCCTATTGCCTGTTTATGGGAGTATGATTCCTTTCCATGTTGCTACAGTGAAAAGTGTAACTAGCCAACAGGATACCAATCGCAGTTGTTATATCCGTGTCATATTTAATGTACCTGGTACTCCTTTCAGTCCCCTTGATGCAAGCACGTCAAAGTTCCAAGGGTCTATCTATGTCAAGGAAGTTTCGTTTCGATCAAAGGACCCAAGGCACATAAGTGAAGTGGTTCAGCAAATCAAAACCCTCCGCCGGCAGGTTGCTTCCCGGGAATCAGAAAGAGCTGAGAGGGCTACTTTAGTGACTCAGGAGAAACTTCAAGTTTCTGGTGCTAAATTTAAGCCAATAAAGTTACCGGATCTATGGATACGTCCAGTATTTGGGGGTCGTGGAAGAAAGCTTCCTGGTACACTAGAAGCACATACAAATGGTTTTCGTTATTCAACTTCAAGGTCAGAGGAGCGGGTAGATGTCATGTATGGTAACGTAAAGCATGCGTTTTTCCAGCCAGCGGAAAAGGAAATGATCACTCTCTTGCATTTCCATCTTCGCAACCACATAATGGTGGGAAACAAGAAAACCAAAGATGTACAGTTCTATATTGAAGTGATGGATGTGGTTCAGACAATTGGAGGTGGAAAAAGGTCAGCATATGACCCCGATGAGATTGAAGAAGAGCAGCGGGAGAGGGCTCGAAAAAACAAGGTTAATATGGAGTTCCAAAATTTTGTGTCACGCGTAAATGATCTTTGGGGACAACCTCAATTCAAGGCGTTTGATTTGGAGTTTGATCAACCATTGAGGGAGCTGGGATTCCATGGTGTACCCCACAAATCTTCCGCATTCATAGTCCCAACTTCAAGCTGTCTCGTTGAGCTCATAGAGACACCATTTGTGGTAATCACCCTTAGTGAGATTGAGATTGTGAACCTGGAGAGAGTTGGGCTCGGGCAGAAGAATTTTGACATGACTGTTGTATTTAAGGACTTCAAGCGTGACGTTTTCCGCATTGATTCTATCCCTTCAACATCACTTGATGGCATCAAGGAATGGTTAGATACTACAGACCTCAAGTATTACGAGAGCAGGCTAAATCTGAACTGGAGACCCATTCTGAAGACGATCACTGATGACCCAGAGAAGTTCATAGAGGATGGTGGATGGGAATTCTTGAATATGGAGGCTGACGATTCAGATTCTGACAACTCACAGGAGTCAGACCAGGGTTACATACCTTCTGATGTGCAATCTGAATCAGCTTCAGAGGAAGACGATGATGACAGTGAGTCATTGGTGGAATCAGAGGATGACGAGGAAGAAGATTCTGAAGAAGGTTCCGAGGAGGAAGAGGGAAAAACATGGGAGGAGTTAGAAAGAGAAGCAAGCAATGCTGACAGAGAGCACGGGGATGAGTCAGACAGTGAGGAGGAAAGGAAGAGAAGGAAAATAAAGGCTTTTGGCAAGGCTCGGGTTCCTGATAAGAGACCATCTGGTGGTAGCCTTCCGAAGAGACCCCGAATGAGGTAACGAGTTAGAAGGTTTCCATCATTTGTACCTTTGTTGAACTATGCAGCAGCAGCGGGCGACATCAATTGCAGCTCTAAATGGTACTACCTCCGTCCCGAAATGAATGTCCGAAAAACTTTTAAAGTTGCTCTTGACCATGAGCAAATTTGATAGTTTTTCGGACATTAGTTTTGGGACGGAGGGAGTAGTTGTTTGACTGAGTTCCTTTTGACTCCTTCCTCATAGTTTAATATATCTAAGAATTTGATGTGTTTCTATCTTGGTTCTTACCAAGATTACAAATTTTTATGCTATTGTGTGGGATTGAATTAAATTATATCGAAATTTTGTTCTGATAACTCTTGCTGCCTTTCTACTTGTGCTCAGTGTACTGTTTTTATCCTGGTTCTTATCAACCCGTTTTTGAAGCAGTTGCTTCATGTTGTGTGCAGTAGTTATTCAAACAGTGTGCTGGAACACTCCCCTGCTTTAGAGTGATTTGCCTTGGAAAAGTAGGGGCAGTCACTAGTCTTTTTCACTCATGGAATTGAAGGTTTTATCATGCCCACTCCGTACCCAAATATGATATTTCTAATTTTTGTTTTTGTTTTGTTGTTATCTATATGAAATATATGAAGATACTTTAAACAATAAATTTTGGTTAATTTAATTATTCAAATGAATATTAGAATAACATTATAAATACTATCGATAAAAATATGAATATTCTTTAAACAATAAATTTTGGTTAATTTAATTATTTAAATGAAAATTTAGAATAACATTATAAATATTATTGATAGTAATTTAAATATTTTTTAGATTAGCTAAATTATCCAGAAATTATTACGCTAAATACCTTCATATTAATAAAAAGAGTGGATTGATCATTACGCTAAATACCTTCATATTGATAAAAAGAATGGATTGATCATTTCGGGAGGAGTATTATGCTAAATGTGATATCCCTTAATTCCACATAGTAAATAGTAAATATGTGAGAATTTAGTATGCTAATCTTTCCCACTCAAATCCTTGCCCGAGCTAGCTCACAATCGTTAAGATTGGGGATTCACTCTGATACGACCCAAGCTCGACTGACTACGTAGACACTACACACTAGCTCACTAATCACCCATTCATTTGAGTTAATCACAACGCATCACAAATCTTTAAAAATTAAAGGGATGATTTAATATTTAGTAGTAGCTTATGAACTTCTATATAATTCTGATAATTTCTATGTAGAATTAGGGGATATGACACAAACAATACTTGTAACCTTTTGTTCTAGTTTGTGCTCTCTCTCAACTTCCTGTAAAAGATGTTACCAAAAATAATGTCGTATTTTTCCATTTGATGACATTATTAATGTACCATCTTCAATCAAGCGCTACTACTTCAAATATAGTGCATAGTTGACCTCCAACGAGACTTTAAATCATGTACTCCTACTATTTTTTCTTTTAATTTGATTTATGTCAATGTCCCCAACGATCGTTACACTTTCAACGTTAACTTCGATTCGACAACTGAAACAATCACTCACATGCATTTTATTAGGGGTAAAATCATTAAAACACTTTAGGCCTGAATTAAATTTGACGCATCTTTTGGCACATAAATTAAATAAAACATATTTTTTTAATCAAACAACTCATAATTGCATTAATGAATACTCCCTCCGTCCCACGTGAATGCAAACTTATTTCTATTTTGGTCCGTTTCACGTGAATGTAAACTTTCCAAAATGGCAAAAAATATTCACTATTTCACCCACTCATTCTCTCTCCTACTTCACTTTTACACTCACAACATTCTCTCTCCTCACTATTCCTCCCACTCATTCTCTCTCCTATTTAATTTTTCATACTCACAACATTTAACTTTTTCTCTTTACTTTTCCTTAATTCCCACACCCAAAAAGTTAATCCACATTCACGTGGGACGGAGGGAGTTGACGCACACAATAATCATATACTCATCCCAAATATGAGGATTGCTATGTGATCATGTTGTCGTCGGTATCACTCTAAAAATAAGTTTTTCTTGAAAAATAATGAAAATAAATTTAAATGATAAAATCAAATTAAAGGTAAAGCCGAGTCCAGTATCAATACTGTCTCCATAATACAATTTTGCCCCGTACAAGTGCTCACGGCCTTTGACAAAATGTCCCTAAGATAAAACGACTTTCGAATTAATATTAGAAGCAATTCAAAATATTAATTCAGGCGAAATACTTTAATGCTTGAGAATTTTCAGACTTGAAGAAGAAATTATTATGCAACAATATGCTAAATAATGATTTAAGAGGAGAGAATGGATTGGATGATTGAATTTGTCAAATTCAGGGGGCCTATTTATAGTTTCTGAAGAGGCAGGGAGGGATGCCTTTTGGGAATAGTCACAATTGCACCAGATGCAATCTTCACCGTCGGATCAGACTGGATTGGAGAGTGCAGATCAGGCGGGCTGAACCAGCACCAATCCCATCCTCTCTGAATCGGTATGGGTTGACCTGGCTCCAACCGCCACCCGAACCGGCGAACCTTTTCGATCTGGGCCGCTCCAGGTCCAATACGAGCCGAGCCCAATCCCGTGTGCAGCCCACCAACCGAGCCTTGAGCAGCCCATAACCCTCCGGACCGGACTGAACCCTACCAGACCTAGCCCAACCGAACAATGGGCTGAACCACTATTGAGCCGAACTTTATCAAAAGTTTAAGGCTCCACAGCTCCCAGCGACCGATGGTACGTGCGAAGTGCAAAATGCGCCCTAAACCGCCCATTCCGCCCTTCGTGGGCCTTGTGTCAATTTGGAGCTAGTCCAAAATTGACACTATTGGGCTACTAGTTGTATTGATGGCCCAATGATATAATTGGTTGGCCCAAGGAGTAAATAACTTGATGACTCCTCCTTAAATGCTCACATTAATATGGTGTCTTTAATTTCCCTTTCTTAGCAATGTGGAATATAATTTCCCATTACCCATTTACTCTTCAACTTATTAGTTTAAGTTGCTAACTTTAGAAATTAATTTCTCATTCACCCGAAATTGATTTTGAGGAAATAAATATACCACGTTAATCTACTCCGAACGTAGATTAATAATTTACAACTTAAATTCATTTTCCATAAAATGAAACTATTGGAATTTTTGTCAAAGTTAGGTCAAACCTAATTTCCTATACCAATTTTCAACAATTCCCCACATAAATGACAATTAATGCATGAATGCAGATTCATCTGAATTTTCTCGTGAACCATTATTGCATCTGGATAGGTAGCTTGTGGCCTTTAAACTTTCGTAGTAAAATACTATCGGATTTACTAGCCATTTGGTAGTGCGATGCTTTGAACCAATGACTGTATAGTGTAAAACGAGACAATAATACTCACACAATAACAGTTCGAACATTGTTTCGTTCTCACATTAATTTGTCCTTTTCGGCCTTGGACCATATCTTAGTTTCATAAGCATTCAACTAGAAGCCGCCATGTACTTCTCACTTATATAGGTGATCTCCTATCAAAAGTATCCTACCATACTTCACCTTTCCAGGTATAGAAATCATTAAACTTAACCTCACCACCGTTGTAGGAACATACACTTGGACGGTATAGGAATGAGTTGAAACAAGTTTCAAGTGTTTCAACCGAATTTTCATAACTTAGTTGAACCAAGGTTCTGGGATCTCCAGTTCTCAAGGTTGAGTGTCCGCTATGATCGTTCATTTATTTGTGGATTTTTAAACCCATTTCCCTTACTAATTTTTAAACCCATTATGTCAAGATATTCAGCGTCAGTTTCTGTCTTTCGTAAGCGTCCGCTCCCAAGAAGGGGGAGCGTCCGCTCCCAATAGTGCCAATTACGTTTTAAGTTTCTGTCTTTTAGGAGCGTCCGCTCCCAGGGAGGGGGAGCGTCCGCTCCCCGTGTTTCCAGATTCACGTCTGTTTTAGTTTGGGTAGGATTGTGTTTCCTTATTGATTTAGGTTTCCTTTTTCCTGCAATCTTTTGTACTCATATATATATTTCCTCCTGGTGAGAAGAATAACAAGAAGAACTTTTATCCTAATTTAATTCCTACATGGTATCAAAGCCTCCATACACAAGCTCTTAACTATGGCCGGACAGGTTGTGGCCGGCGGTGGTGATGGTCTGCCTCCTCCGGTTTTGAAGATTGAATATAACTCTCCTATCTACCTAGGTCCCCAAGATCGACATGGTGATTTCATAACTCCTACTCGCTTCCGTGGTGATAACTATGATGATTGGGCTGGTGATATACAGACCGCTCTCGAGGCTAGACGCAAATTTGGTTTTTTGGATGGATCTATTTCTTCCGCCGTTCCTCCTTGCACCGAGTCAGATTGGAATACCATCCATGCTATGTTGGTCTCATGGCTCATGAATACTATTGATCCCGAAGTTAAAAGCACTCTCTCCAAATATAGAGATGCTAGACGTTTATGGGAGTCCCTTAAATCTCGATATGCGTTGGTGGACGGACCTCGTATTCAACAACTGAAGATGTCAATCACACGATGTGAGCAGAACAAGACCATGCCCGTGGCTGTATATTTCGGTAAGTTGACTGGATTGTGGGAATCACTGCATAATTATGAGCCGCTTATAGATTGTTCTTGCTGCAACAATTGCATAGCCGGACAAAAACACGCGACACGGAGGGCGACTAGCGAACTTCATGAATTTCTCATGGGTTTAAATTCTGAGTACTATGCCTCTCTTCGTACTAACCTCTTATCTTAAGATCCCTTACTCACTCTAGATCGAGCTTATCAATTGGTAGCCCAGGCTGAATGAGTGCGTCTTGCTAAATCGGTTCTTGATGACCCTCTGGATGTTGTCAGCTTCTCCCTCAAAACTGGCAGTTCTCACGGTCGTGACAAACCCGACAAATCTCATCTTACATGTACTCACTGTCAGAAAAAGGGTCATGATGCTTCTTCTTGCTTTGAGCTTGTCGGCTATCCAGAATGGTGGGGAGACAGTAGCAAAACAGGTTCTCGTACACGCACCAACTCAACCGCCCATGTCGGTGCTTCCCAAGTCGGTGCAACTGCTACTGGCTCACTCCCCTCTGCCTCTTCATCTATATTTACTGCAGAACAGTGGAATGCTTTAGCCGAACTAGTTGGTAACACTCGTATTCCGGATAATCGTCTTCACGGTACGTTTGATACATCTTCTTGGATCATAGATACGGGGGCGTCTAATCATGTGATCGGAAACGCTGCTTGTCTCTTTGATTCTTACTCTATACAAGCTTGCCCTGTCAAGCTTCCTAACGGCGCTTCAGTTTTTGCTCATATAGAGGGATCTGTTCGCCTAACAGACACCCTTGTTCTTCATCATGTTCTTTACATACCAAACTTAAACTGCAGTCTTCTTTCTGTTTCTCAATTGTCTGATGATATTCATTGTACTGTCCATTTTAATGCTTCTCTGTGTGCTATACAGGACCAGTCGAGGAACCTGATTGGAACGGGTGTTAGGCGGGATGGACTCTACTACTTTGGGGGCGCACCTTCTGCTTGTCACGTCTCAGTCAATAATGCATTTGCTTTGCTCGAGTTGTGGTGCTCGTTATTTCTTGACTTTGGTAGACGATTACTCGCGTGCTGTTTGGATTTATTTGTTAGTTGATAAAATGGAAGTTTTTCGTATGTTTATGGATTTTGTTGCAATGGTGGAACGACAGTTTTCTCAACAAATCAAAATTGTTCAATCTGACAATGGCACCGAGTTTAACTGCTTGTTTGATTATTTTCTTTCCTCTGACATTCTGTTTCAAACCTCCTGTGTCGGCACTCCTCAACAAAATGGGCGTGTCGAACGGAAACACTGTCATATTTTAAATATAGCTAGAGCCTTACGGTTTCAAGCCCATCTTCCCATTTATTTTTGGGGCGAAGAGGTCCTTACCTCTGCTCACTTGATCAATCGAACCCCTTCCCCCTTGTTAGATAATAAAACTCCCTACGATATCTTGTTTGGCAAAGCGCCCTTTTATGATTCGCTTCAAGTCTTTGGTTCGATGTGTTATGCTCATAATCAGCATGCTAAGGGTGACAAATTTGCTAGTCGTAGTCGTAAATGCATCTTTGTGGGTTATCCTCTTGGTAAAAAGGGGTGGAAGCTGTTTGATCTCGAGACCAAGAAATTCTTCGTCTCCCGTGATGTGAAATTCTTTGAGACTGTGTTTCCATACAGCGACGCTACCACAGTTCCCCATGTCCCGGATTCTGTTGAAGTTCTGGCTGAAGAAGCTGCGTTTGGCAGCATAGATTTTCTTCTTGAAGAAGACTCCGTTGCACCTTCTGTTGAACCTACTGCAGCCGAGCCCGTTACTTTACCCGATGAACAGGAAGAGGTTGCCCCTATTGTTCCTTCGGCATCTACTGAGGCTACTGCTCCTTCTGCATCAACTTCGGTCCCTTCTGATGAATCTGGACCCGACACTCTAGGAAGGGGTATGAGACAGAAAACTTCCTCAGTTCATCTTCGCGATTATGTTGTTCTCACTGCTTCTTCTTAGAGTCCATCCCCCGCCTCTCCGCTTCTAATCGGTTCCTCAGGTACTCCTTATCCTATAGCTCACTATATAAACTGTGATCGCTTTTCTGCAAAATATCGTACCTTTCTTGCAGCTATTACAGTGGCTAAAGAGCCGACATCCTTTCGCGAGGCCATGGATCATGATGGCTGGAAACAGTCAATGCAAGAGGAAATTCGTGCTTTAGAAGATAATGGCACATAGTCTATGGTTTCCCTACCTCCTGGAAAACGTGCCCTGGGATGTCAATGGGTCTATAAGATCAAATATAATTCTGATGGAGTGGTTGAACGGATCAAGTCTCGGCTAGTTGTCCGCGGCAATCATCAGAAAGAAGGTATCGACTATACATAAACTTTTGCTCCTGTGGCTAAATTGGTCACTGTTCGGGCTTTTCTTGCTATTACTGCTTCCAAGAATTGGGAGTTACATCAGATGGACGTTCACAATGCCTTCTTGCATGGCAATTTATCAGAGGAGGTTTATATGAAACTCCCTCCGGGCTTTGAGGCACCAAATACCAACACAGTGTGCGTCTTCATAAGTCTCTTTATGGCCTGAAGCAAGCTCCTCGTTGTTTGGTTAGCCAAGTTACTGACTTCCTTGAAGACTTATGGCTTCCTCCAGTCCTACTCGGACTACTCTCTGTTTACCTTCACAAAAGGTATGATCCAGATGAATGTGCTTGTGTATGGTGAAGATCTCATTATAGCCGGGAACGATTCCGCTGCTTTATAGTCCTTCAAGAAGTACTTGTGTGAGTGCTTCAAAATGAAAGATCTCGGATCCCTAAAATACTTTCTTGGCATTGAGGTTGCTCGCAATCCTGATGGTCTGTTTCTGTCCCAACGAAAGTACACATTGGATATTATTTATGAGACCGAATTGCTAGGTGCAAAGCTCTCTGGCTTCCCTATTGAACCAAACCATAAGCTTGGTGTTGCTACCGGTTCTCCTTTGGAAGATTCGGAACAGTATCGATGCCTTGTCGGACGTCTCATCTACTTGGCTGTCACCTGGCCGGACCTGGCATATTCGGTCCACATTCTATCTCAGTTCATGAATGAACCTCATTCAGAGCATTGGGAGGCTGCTTTACGGGTTGTTCGGTATCTCAAAGGCACTCCCGGCCAAGGCATCCTTCTGCGCGCTGACAACGATCTCACCCTCCAAGGATGGTGTGACTCGGACTGGGCTGCATGCCCCATCACCCGTCGTTCTCTAACCGGGTGGCTCGTTTTTCTCGGGAATTCCCCATCTCTTGGAAAACTAAGAAACAACCTACTGTGTCTTGATCTTCTGCTGAGGCTGAATACCGCGCCATGGCAGCTCTTACATGCGAGCTTAAATGGTTAAAGGGTTTGTTGTTGAGCCTGGGTGTTCATCATCCCAAGGCTATTTCCATCTTTTGTGACAGTGAATCAGCCCTTCACATTGCCAAGAATCCTGTTTATCACGAGCGGACGAAGCATATTGAGGTAGATTGTCACTTCGTCCGTGATGCTATCTCCAATGGCCTTATTGCTCCTTCTTATATTCCTACGAAAACTCAATTGGCTGACATATTTACTAAAGCTCTCGGGAAGCAACAGTTTGATATTTTACATAGCAAGTTGGGCCTTCTTAACCCTCACGCTCCAACTTGAGGGAGGGTGTGAAGATATTCAGCTTTAGTTTCTGTCTCTCGGGAAGCAACAGTTTGATATTTTCCTGCAATCTTTTGTACTCATATATATATTTTCTCCTGGTGAGAAGAATAACAAGAAGAACTTTTATCCTAATTTAAATTCCTACACATTCCCCTTACTAAAAAATATAGACGGATTTATAACAATTTACCGCAAAAAGAGTGATGAAGATCCAATAATCTTTTCTTAATATATCAATGGTAACAAATTGAAAAGCCAATAATCTTTTCTTAATATATCAATGGTAACAAATTGAAATTATTCTTTGTTTATAAGGAGTACAAAGGAGATATTGGCATAAAGACAATATGTAGATGAGCAAGTGACTTCAATTCCAATCGTTGAGCTTTCCAAAATCACGTAATTTGGAATGCAAGTAAAATCCGTCATCCTTAACAACCCAACGACATTTACTGCCATCGTGTAAGTCCTCCCAACACATATCAACCATTTTGTCAGTGAAAATGTCAAATACCTTAGTGTTTTCCTTCCATTGAAAGTTGCAGTAAAAGAGGTCGTTATGAAAAACATTTAAACAAAAATGCCATTCATAGTAATTGTTGTAACTGATGGTATGATTTCCAAGGTCAACGTGATCGTGTTTCGCCTTGCAGTGAACCGAGATATCATTGTCGCGAATATCATTTGTAATTTGGACAAAGTATCCTTGAGTCCATACACAACTTGCATTTGATGTTGCGAGAAAACAAAATCCAAGGGTAAGAAATAGTGATAGGCTTCCCATGGACATTCTAATACTGAATTTACACCTTCAAACTAAAATTATTGTGCAGTTTCATATGTCTACGTTTCACTTTATATATAATATTGTAAGTGTAAATTTAGGCAAAGACTATTGGTCAATTTGGTTTCGTAATGTTTTTTTTTTTCGTAATGAATTATTACTATTCGATTTGACTTTCAATTAATTAGATTGTGATAATTTTGTTGAAGTCTTTAACACCAGAACTATGTGATAAATTAGCATCATATTGAGTTATGACAATATACTTTTTCTTCCAATTTGATTTTGTTCAAGTTATATTCTATTGAAATGGAATTGTCAAAGATAGTGATAATAAAAGATGCATTATAATATATATTATTGATGCTAGCAATATCACCTTTCATTATACTTCCTCCAGCCCATGATAAATGTTTCATTTGATCAACTAAATTAACTTTGACAAAAAAAAGTTAATTATGAAAATTTGACTATCATAATACCATTTTGAAAATGGTTATTGATACACCAGTATAAATATTATTCATAGCTATTTTTAAATTTTCATAAAGATAAATTACTTATCATTAAATATTGGTAAAAAAATAACTTAGTTGACCAAATATAACATTTATTTTTGGACAGATGGATGGAATAAATTAACTTTGACAAAAAAAAGTTAATTATGAAAATATGACTATCATAATACCATTTTGAAAATGGTTATTGATACACCAGTATAAATATTATTCATAGCTATTTTTAAATTTCCATAAAGATAAATTACTTATCATTAAATATTGGTAAAAAATTAACTTAGTTGACCAAATATTGGTAAAAAATTAACTTAGTTGCCCGTTATTGTAAGTTGGTTGACACCGAGTATGTGGGAGATGTTGATATGACTTAGGACCACCCACCCCTATTCTATTCTAACAAGTGAGTATACCCTAAATGTCTCCAACAACAGGAGGGGTGGGAGAGGTATATTATCGTCCAATATGCTTCGCTTCTATTATAGGGGTTTTAAATGTTAGAGATATTATCCCAATGGGTATTATTCTTTAAAAAAATATGTTTTAAATTATTGTACATATTACTATTACAATGTACAATATTTCAAAGCATGATAAAAATTTAATAAGTAAACGAATAGAACAGAAATTGCCACCCCTTTCTATTCTAAAGCCACGTGAGTTCCATGTGCCATCATTCAATAGATTTATTCAATAAATTTAATGAACAAACTGTAGATCTTACTTAAGAGTTAAAAGGGGTTAAGTTGGCTCAAAATATAACTAATATAATTCTAATAACATTTAAATAAAATATCGGATATTCAAATGAGATACACTTATGGTTTAAATTTTGAAATGTAAAAATTTTCATAGTGATGATTGTGTTTAGTTCCAATATTTAAAACTGTATGCGAGGTGTACATATTGTATCTTTGGTTTGAATATTTTGAACCACAATATCTTTTTCGCACCACGTCCTATCTGATTTGGATATTTTGAACCACTCCCATTCCTAAATGAATGCTCATTGGGAATATTTTTTGAATCACAATATCTTTTACTTCTTCCATTTCAAAATGAATGTTTATTTGAAATTAAAAATCATTTTGAAAAGATTAATTTTCAATAGAAAAAAATCATAACCAGCCTTACTATTTATTTTCAAAAATTTAGTTTTGCAAAAATATAATAAACTAAGAAAAAATTAAAAATAAAAATTTAGGGACAAAGTTATTTGAATGAAAAGTTTCAAAAGGTTACTAATTTTGTGAAAAATAAATAAAGGACATTTAAAAATAACTAAATAGGAAAAATCAATGTAGATAAGATGTAAATTTGAGAATTTTGGTTGTTTTAATATATATATATATATATATATATATGTATATATATATATATATACATATATATATATGTATATATATATATATATATATATATATATATATATATGTATATAAATCGAACAAACTAACTCTTTCAATTCATACGCTTCATGGTTGTGTTTATCAAGTCAATTATTATAATGTGATCAACTCTTTTAAGGTTATAGTTTAAATTTATACAATTTTTAGATATGAATCCTTAAATATAATTATTACGTGAAATTGCTTACGAAACAAGCTTGATGAGTTAAAATATGGACACTAAATAAAATTTTCCTGTTTTAACTCATGTATAGGGATACGATATAAAATTTTCAGATTCAATCAAAATAACAACAATTTCACTATTTAAAAAAAATTGGATGGATGCATATACCCGGTACATAATCTAAAAAATAGTCCAACTTTAAATTTAGTGATCAGCTTAATTAATATTGACTAAAAATTTCCTCACGATATTTTTAAAAATTGCTAATGATAGTATTTTTCATGATGCATCAAAATATTCTTTTAGAAATTTAATAAAGATAATTAAAATTTTAAAAGTATTGGTGAAAGTTTAGTTGAGTTGATCACAAATAACACTTTGACTATATTTTATTAGAATAACTAGTTAGTGACCCGTTGATACTCGACGGATATGATAAATCAACTATTAAAAATTATATCTGAGATTTATATGAAAAGCGTATAAAATATTATTTTTTCTGTCTCGGCCCAAGATGAATGTCATTATGAGATTTAAGGCACATTTTAAAAAAAAATGAATTTTAATAGAATATAAATCAAAAGCATTCCTGCATCACGTAAAATTTTTAGTTTTGCAAAAATATAATAAACAATGAAAAAACAAATTAAAAAAATTGATTTAGGGACAAAGTTATTTGGAGGTGAAGTTTCAAAAGGACATTAATTTTGGAACAAAACAGGACATTCAATTTGAGCGGAGTGAATAAATTTATTGAATGTCAAGTTTCAAAAAGTAAAGACATTCAATTTGAGATGGAGGAGCTGAGTGAATAGATTTTTTGAATGTCAAGTTTCAAAAAGTAAAGACATTCAATTTGAGATGGAGGGAGTAATTGAGAGTAATTGATAAGTTGTAAATTTTGGAGGAATGAATTACGTTATTCCCTTTGTTTCAATATTCTTATAGTTAAAGAAGTAAAATTTTGTGCAAAATATTTACTTGTTTTACCCTTTTTTTTAATAAGATTTTGTTGTATTTCACTTAAAATATCTAACTAATCAATTTTTTATATTTGATCACCAAGTTCTTTTATTTGTTTATTTTGCAACCAAAACATTTTTTCATACACAATCACTATCTCTAAATCTGTAAATAAATTCGCTTAATAATCATGTGTCGTTGCATGTGACATATTTCATTTCGAGCAATGATTGCTTAAATTTATCAAAACATTCAGAAATCATGTACTTAGATTGCCCGTTCCTCCGTTCATAGCTAATAATTACTTAAATTTGTGGTTTCTTCCTAAAAAATAATAGGGTTTTTCATTGTAAATCCCCACAAAATCCTTTTTTTCTTACTGAAAATTTCATCTTGAAATGGGGCCTCCCAAGTTAATTAATCAACTTCAACAGAGTATTTGTTATTTTTCTTCCCTTTTATCAAATTAATTCACTCCATAGTTTTAGGTATTTTCTTTATTTTTTATCTGAATTAATTATCTAAATCTTATATTTTTCTTTTCTTTGTTTATTTTCTCAATAGTCTTCAAAATAAGTTTTTTTTTTCTATTATTTCTGTCTAAATTAAATAAAAGAGATCATATATTTTCTACCAGCATATATAAACCAAAATAGTGCATTAGTGTCAGATGTATACATAGAAAACTTAATCAACTAAAATCAAGTCATCACAAAATTCATATATTAGGAGAAAACAAAATAACATGGAGGATTAAATTATAAATAAAAGAGATCTTATATTATTATCTAAGGTGCTTGAATTTAAATTATACTCCCTCCGTCCCATTACAAGCAACACACTTTCCTTTTTGGGCGTCCCATTACAAGTAACACACTTTCTAAAAAGGAAAATTTTTATCACTATTCCCTCCACTCATTCTCTCTCCTACATTATTTTAATACTCACAACACCATTATAATTTACTATTCCCTCCACTCATTCTCTCTCCTATTTTACTTTTACACTCACAACATTTATATCATTATTTTTTTCCTTAAACTACGCGTAAACAGTAACTTTCCACTTTGTAATGGGACGGAGGGAGTATATAAAATAAAGAGTGGAAGGTAAATTGTTGTGAAAAAAGAATGCAATGATATAAAAAAAAAGAGTGGAACGTAAAATTAAGGAAAAAGTTAAATTTGTGTTTGAATTAGAAAAATAATTCGTAAAATCTAAGGAGAAACGCGTTTCTCCTAAGCGCTTAGGAGAAACGTGTTTCTCCTTAGCGGTTTATTAACGGGTTTAATTGAACGTTTAACGAACCGGTTTCTTAACCGGTTTAATTAAAACATGTTTGCCCTAAGTTCAATACCAAAACGAAATCAGTAGCAAGGAAACCCCAGTTGAATATCCAGAAACTATATCCAGAAATCAGTAGCAAGCGAAATCAGTAGCAATCGAAGGAATTATGGAAAATCCAGCTGTTGAAATCAGGAGCAAGCGAAAATCCGACTGTGAGTTCACATGTTATTATTGTTTTGGTTCGCATTTTCATAAATTTATGTATATATTAAGCATACTCATCTGTATATGAATTTAACAATGTGTTTTAGTTTGAAATTTACAATTTCTGTGTATCTATTTTGTGTTTTATGTTTAACGATTTACCATTCTACTTAGTATTGTCTCTTGGCTTTTAATTCATAATTTTTGTCATGATTAACAATGTGTTTTAGTATTGTCTCTTGGCTTTTAATTCATAATTAAAAAGGTTCTGGATATAAATTAAAAAGCTTCTGGATATAAATTAAAAAGGTTCTTGATATCAATTAAAAAGGTTCGTTATAAATTAAAAAGCTTCTGGTTATCCTTTCAAAAGGTTCTGGATATCCTTTCAAAAGGTTCTGGCTATATATTTTCAAAAGGTTCTGGATAACATTTCAAAAGGTTCTGGATATCCTTTAAAAAGCTTCTGAATATCCTTTCAAAAGGGTTCTGTATATTTATGTTTTACTCATTAATTAATTACTTTTTCTTAAATAATAGAAGAACCTTTTTTGGATATTCAATTGTTTGTTTCTGGATATTCAATTGTTTCTAGTTATTCATTTGTTGATATTTTCTGGATATTCATTTGCTTGTTTCTCGCTATTCAATTGTTTGTTTCTCGGATATTCATTTGCTTGTTTTGGATATTCATTTGTATGTTTCTAGATATTCATTTGTGGATATTTTCGGATATCATTTTGAAAGTTTCTGGATATTTATTTGTATAGTTTACGGATATTCATTTGTGTAGTTTCTTGATATGCATTTTGATAGTTTCGGATATTCATTTGTATGTTTATGGATATTCACTTCATTTATTTCTCGGATATCCTTTTTTATTTTTTATTTTTTTATGTTTTGTAGCTGCAAATTTAAATAAAGGTGAAGGTAGTAAGAAGCATAAGAAGAATCAATTAAGTGAAGGTCAAGTTAAGAACTCTAATAAGAAATCAACAAATGATGTGGTTGAAAGTGGTAAGAAACGGGCATTTGAACATTGTTGTGTCCCGCAAAGGCTTATTGATCTTTGTTTAACCGATGCTCGTAAAGAAGATGTTAAATCTATAGGTTTTGGTGGACTATTAGAACTTAAGTTGAATAGATTGCCAACAGAGGGAATTGTGGAATATCTTGTTGAAAGATTTGATTCAGAAGCTTTATTCAGAGAATCAAGAATAACAAGTATTATATAACCACAAATGATGTTTTTGATATTCTTTGTCTTCCAAGGAACTTAAAAAAGAGAAGATAAATTGTTCAATAGGAATTGACAAAGAGTTGAGCGCACGATATAAAAATACTTTTGGGAAAGTTAAAGATGGTATTCCAAATTGGTCATGCGCTTGGTCAACGCATCAAAGAACTACACGATGGAGGTGATGAGTTTAAACGCCTCTATGTATTGTTTCTTTGTCGGTTTCTTTCTTGCACCAGTAGTAACAAAGGCCGTTAATTGTTCTTTGTTGGCATTGGTTGAAGATGTTACTCAAATCAAAAAGTTTGATTGGTGCCAATTTGTATTGAATAAGTTATCGATGGTGTTAGGAAGTTTAAGGCTTCTTCGGCGTAAAGTGAGGTGTTGCAGTGGTTGTGTGGCAATTCTTTTAATAGCTTACTTTCATAGATTTCCATATTTGCGTAAACACGAACCAACCGCACGTCCTTTGATTCAACATTGGACTCAAGAGAAAATTTACGTCGAGTGGGAATGAAGCTAAGATTGGTTGGGGTGGAGTTCTTTATTTGGATAATGTTTATCCTATTACAAGCTATGAGGATGATTTGGATGAAGGACGGATTGGATTGCCGATTGATGTTGCTCCTTTTGTTGAGGATGTAAGTCATCCTACAAAAATACCTGCAAGTGAAAATGTTCCAAGTTTTGGATTCTTAAAGAGTCATGGAAATATTTCGTAATGATATTAAAGTTGCTATCAATGCTCACATTGCAAGGATTTCAAAAATTGAGAAGGGGAAAGAAAAAGTTAATAATGATGATGTTGAGAAAGGATCTGGCCAAGAGGAGGATTTGGTTGGTGATAGTGAACCTTGGGGAAGTCGGGTTTTTGATTACATTGATGATATTATTGATAAATTGAAAACTTCAAAAGATGAGTCAAGGAGAAAGGGAAGGTTGGACCATTGCCAACATTTAGGATTCTTTCACAGAGTCAAGGATCTCGAGCATACAGTAGTCCTGATGATAATGTTGAAAAATTTCGTAATTTTGATGACGGATATGTGCATGAGCATTATGAGGATCAAGATGCTACCAATGTTGATCAACCAATCGAAGATCAATCTGCAGAGCATCAAATTGCTAGGCTTAATACGTAGGATCAAGTTATCGATACCCATCTCGTTAAAACAACCAATGAATGAGCCTATGTCTGTTATTAAAGAAGTTGACGTGGAAGAAGAATATTCTTCACAAATTTTTGGTGCTATTGATAATTTGGTTGAAAAAAATTTTCAACATGGTGTTAATGGTGAGAAGTTTGACAAGATGTTAGATGAAGTGCATTTGGAACCCGTGAATGGTGAGATTATTCTTTCATCCGAATTCATGGTGAAGAATAAGGAAGTAATGATTGGTATGCCAAAGATAAAGATGGAAGTGGTTGATTATTGCTTCTCAAAAATGATTCTTCCGAGTCAAAAGTAATATCCCCTTTTTATTTCAATATTATTACGGTTGAAATTAATGTTATTCAAATTTTAATATTATTTTTTTTCAGTGCTTTTTTCGCCTTAATGATTTCTTTGGAGTAGAAGCGTACGATATTTTGAGTATGAAAGAAGACACGAGATATCACAGTGCAATTGTGAATGCTTGGGCAATGTTGTTGAACAAGGCTGGAACATAAAAAAGGTGTAATGAAGAGATTTATTTTTGGTGTTGACTATTCTGTAAGTTTACTTTTTTTCAACAACTTACAAGTATATATCGATTGCGGGGTATATATCCATGAATTTTTTTAAGATATTGTTTATCATTTATATTAACAGGCTACTTGGGCAAAACGTTCTTTGAATGCTCGTCTTGGTCTTTGCAGTAAATGCTTCAAACTTTTTGTATTGGAAAAATGATGTTAATGTAGATGGGAATGTAATGGATCTGAAAGAAGTAGATCTGGTATGTATTTTCATTTGTCAATACATTTCTGGATATCATATTGAAAATTTCGGATATACTTTATGGTATTTACGGATATATGCATGACCAAGGCCTAGGCCAAGGCCAAGGCCTATGCCATGGCCAAAGTAATTCTGGATATACTTTATGATATTTACGGATATACTTTATGGTATTTCTGGATATATCCATGACCAAGGCCTAGGCCAATGCCTATGGCATGTCATAGTAATTTCTGGATATACTTTATGGTATTTCTGGATATACTTTATGTTATTTCTGGATATATCCATTACCAAGGCCTAGGCCAAGGCCAAGGCCTATGCCATGGCCAAAGTAATTTCTGGATATACTTTATGGTATTTCTGGATATACTTTATGGTATTTCTGGATAGTCACCTAATATATTTCTGGATATACTTATTTTTTTGCAGTTTTTTTCCCATACTTTAAGGGAAGCAATAAAGGTGGGCACTTTACACTATTTGTGTACAACATGGCTTCAAAATCCATTCACTATTTTGACAACCTTTCAATGAATGAAGCAAAATCAGCTGAAGTTGTGAAACTTACGAAAGCATTGGTATATGTTTTGAAACTTACGAAAGCAGTTTTATATTTTTCATTTTTTTTTCATTGGTTATCTAATATTATACTCCCTCCGTCCCATGATAATATGTAAAATTTCCTTTTTGGGTGTCCCACAATAATATATAACTTTCCTAAAATGGAAAGGAATCTTTACTATTCCCTCCACTCATTCTCTCTCCTACATTATTTTAATACTCACATCACCATTATAATTTACTATTCTCTCCACTCATTCTCTCTCCTATTTTATTTCCACACTCACAACACTTTCAATATAATATTTCCTCCTTAATTTTTCTCGAAAATCCAAAAGTCCATAAATCTATGGGACGGAGGGAGTATACTTTAAATGTTTTCAGTATGCGCCTATGAAAGGTTTTTTGAAGAAGATTAATCATCCATGTTATAATGATTTTGAAGACAAAAAAACATATAAATTTGAATACATGGAATGTGATTGGGTTCTTAAAGAAAATCATGTTAACCATGATTGTGGAGTTTATGTGATGTCTGAGATGAATGATTTTCAAGGATCAAAGTACTCATGCCCTGAGTTATGTCAGGTACTATTAAAGTTTTTTTTATTCATATTTATATTATATGAGTTTGTATATATATGTTTTAACAATTTTTTTTATTTTTTTTACTTTTGTAGGATAAACAAAGGATCCGTCTACGAGCTGAAATTCTTTCAACACTTTTGCTTAGTCAATTGAACAGAGATAACAACAACAACAACAACAACAACAAAGCCTTAGTCCCAAAATAATTTGGGGTCGGCTAACATGAATCCTCATATGTAATCGTGAAAAAAAAAAAAAAAAAAATTAAATTAAAAAAAAAATAAATAAAAAAATAAAAAAAATAAAAAAAAATAAAAAAATAAATAAAATAAAAAAAAAATAAAAAAAAATAAAAATAAATAAAAATAAAAATAAAAATAAAAATAAAAAAAGAAAACAGAAAAAATAAAAAAATCAACCCCCCACATGGATTTTTGCCCTCCACTCCGGCCTCTTCAACACCATACTTTCATCCATTCCAAGTAAATTCATATCATTTTCAATTACTCTAATCCAAGTTTGTTTGGGTCTTCCCCTACCCCTTGCCATTTTATCATTTCTCCACTGTTCCGGCATAATTTAATGATTGAAACAAACACTTTTGAAAAAGAGAAGAAAATAAAAAGAGCAGAAGAACAAAGTAATGTACAAGATTCATAGGTGTATGTAATTATGTAATTAGGAATCTGGTTTGGTGATGTAATTAATGTACTTTAGTGAATTGATAGTTTCTGGATATTCATATTGAAAGTTTCTGGATATGCATATAGATAGTTTCTGGATATACATTTTTGATATGCTTTATGGTATTTGTGGATATATCCTTGACAAAGGCCATTTAAAGTTTCTTGATATCAATTAAAAATGTGTTTTAGTATTGATAACATTTCAAAAGGTTCTGGTTATAAATTAAGAAGCTTCTGGATATCCTTTCAAAAGGTTCGATATCCTTTCAAAGGGTTACGGCTATATATTTTCAAAAGGTTCGGATAACATTTCAAAAGGTTACGGATATCCTTTCAAAAGCTTCTGGATATCCTTTCAAAAGGGTTCTGGATATTTATGTTTTACTCATTACTTTTTCTTAAATAATAGAAGAACCTTTTTAATTATTTGTGGATATTTTCTGGATATCATTTTGAAAGTTTTTGGATATTCAATTGTTTGTTTCTGGATATTCAATTGTTTCTAGTTATTCATTTGTGGATATTTTCTGGATATTCATTTCCTTGTTTCTGGCTATTCAATTGTTTGTTTCTGGATATTTATTTGCTTGTTTCTGGATATTCATTTGTATGTTTCTAAATATTCATTTGTGGATATTTTACGGATATCATTTTGAAAGTTTCTACGGATATTCATTTGTGTAGTTTACGGATATTCATTTGTATAGTTTACGGATATGCATTTTGATAGTTTTACGGATATTCATTTTTATGTTTCTGGATATTCACTTCATTTATTTCTGGATATCCTTTTTGATGGTTTACGGATATACTTTTTGATAGTTTCGTATATAAAATTGAAAGAAAACAAACTAAGTAAATTATTTTAAATATAATTACAAAAAAAAAAACCAACAATAACAACAAAAAACATCTCCTTTTTGATAGTTTACGGATATTCATTTGTGTAGTTTCTCGGATATTCATTTGTGTAGTTTTACGGATATGCATTTTGATAGTTTACGGATATTCATTTGTATGTTTCTCGGATATTCACTTCATTTATTTCGGATATCCTTTTTGATGGTTTCTGGATATACTTTTTGATAGTTTCTGTATATAAAATTGAAAGAAAACAAACTAAGTAAATTATTTTAAATATAATTACAAAAAAAAAAACCAACAATAACAACAAAAAACATCTGCAACAATAACAAGAACAAACATCAACATCCCTAATTCGCATGATTGATTTCTCATATCTGCTCTAGTGCCATGTGTTGTTCCTTGGATATTTCTCCATACGAAGAAATAGATCCACGATGAATAAAGCATGTGCAAAGAGTTGGTCCCAAGTCAATGTTCTTGTTGGAAAGCTAATGCGGGGGCGTAATGGGCATTGCAATTGATTTTCCACATTATAGAGGGAAAACGCCCATTTTGGATTGATCGCTTTGTGACTTGCAATTTTTTGCTCCAGGGTCCATTCTCTTCTAACCCTAGGCGGAAGCGGAACATCCACATTATCATCTACATATTCAACCTCCTCAGCCGAAACCCTATATCAGAATCAGAACTTTCGTCCTGCTGAGCTTGGTTGTTGTTGTTGTTATTCATTTTGAGAAATTTGTTTTTTTTTGTTGTGATGGTAGGAGTGGTGTTGTATGGTATTTATATAGGATGAGTACTTGAAACCAGTCAAAAAAGTTGCTCAATGAATTCAATGCACATACATTTATTACTCTTTGAATTCAATGAATTCAATGCACTTACCATCTGTACACATTTATTACTCTTTGAATTCAATAGTAAGTCATGTCTTTTCAAAGTTAAAAGACACATTGGTTGGCTAAAGTCATGGATTCAATAGTTAACTACATATCAAACAAAAACAGTCATGGATTCAATAGTGCCAAATTTCAAACAAAAACATATTCATTAAACATAATTTAGTAACCATTAAACAAAAATACATCAAACACAAAAATATTAAAAACAGAATTTAGTAACCATTAAACACTACCACTACCACCTGCTCCATCATCATCTACATTGTCATTCAATTTGTTTTTTGGATCATGTTCATTCAAAATATATTCCAAATACATTTCCAAAGCCTTGTGGTGAATCCTAGCAGCTTCATCAATGTTGTGAGCGTTGCCAAACTCATGAGCATGTTTGACTATCCCCACATAATCCTTATCCCTACAATTGTGTCCATTACATGGCTGCAATGGACAACGAAATGAGGGAGTTCCATTTGCGTAAGAGAAGGCCGCAAAACAACAAGATGACCATTGAGCAATTTTTGGTAGCACACCATGTATATTTTCCAACTTTTGTCATCATTTGAATCACCCAAAGTTGGCTCCCCAGAATTTCCCTTGCCTTTGTTCATCACTAGAAAAATTATTAAAGGTAGAATTTTTCTTGAACTTGATGTATATATTTACCTTTGGACAGATTTATATAGGCAGAGTACTTGAAACCGATCCAAAAAGTTGGTCAATGAATTCAATGCACTTACCAACTCGTACACATTTATTACTCTTTGAATTCAATAGTAAGTTTGAATGCTTTTTTGACCATTAAAGTATATCCAGAAACTATCAATTCTATATCCAGAAACTCTTAATTTGAATATCCAGAAACTACAAAATGTATAACCAGAAACATTCAATATGAATATCCAGAAACATTCAATATGAATATCCAGAAACTACAAAATTTATATCCAGAAACAACCATATTGAATACCCAGAAACTTTAATTGGCCTTGAACTTTGATTTTGGACAAGTGTTCCAAGTTAGGTGTTCCAAGTTGAGTAATAAAAAAACAAAAACGATCGCACGGATTCAATAGTTATCCCAACTAGTACTGCTTCATTTTGTCCATAAGTAATAGTGCCAAAATTCAAACAAAATCAGTCACGGATTCAATAGTTAACTACATTTCAAAAAAAAAATCATGGATTCAATAGTGCCAAATTTCAAACAAAAACAGTCACGGATTCAGTATAAATAAGTTAGATCTTCACTGCCCATTCTGTGACAATAAGAACAGCAAGAAATCAACATGGATTTGGGATTCTCTTCTGTTACATGCCAAGGATCGTGGGGCAACTAAAGCTTATGGAGAGCATGATATGTTCAAGCACTCTGCACTCTATAAGTTTATGGAGAGCAAGAACAAATAATTTGTTATGTGTTGTGTGGTTTGTTTGTTTGTAGTTTTTTTTTTTTAATGAATAATATCTACTGTATAATATCTACTGTATAATATTATGGAGAGCATGGTCAAGGCCTTGGCCTTGACCATGGCCTTGGCCTTGGACTTCTGGATATGCACCTACCACATTTCTGGATATACATTCAAATACTTATGGATATAATTGGCCTTGGCCTTGGCCTTGGACTTGGCCAAGGCCAAATCCATGACAAGTTCAAGTTCAAGGCCAACTTGTCCATGGCAAGGCCAAGGCCTTGGCCTTGACCATGGCCTTGGAATTCTGGATATCAATGCACTTACCAACTGTACACATTTATTACTCTTTGAATTCAATAGTAAGTATATCCAGAAACTATCAATTCTATATCCAGAAACTATCAATTTAAATATCCAGAAACTTACAATTCTATATCCAGAATCAATTATCAATTTCTGGATATGCACCTACCACATTTCTGGATATACATTCACATACTTCTGGATATAATTAGCCAAAGCCAAATCCATGACAAGTTCAAGATCAAGGCCAAGGCCAAGGCCAAGTCCAAGGCTTGGCCATGGCATTGGCCATGACCATGGCCTTGGCCTTGGACTTCTGGATATCATTGCACTTACCAACTGTACACATTTATTACTTTTTGAATTCAATAGTAAGTATATCCAGAAGCTATCAATTCTATATCCAGAAACTATCAATTATATATCCAGAAATTATCAATTCTATATCCAGAAACTTAGAAATGTATATCAAGAAACTATCATCAATTTCTGGATATACACCTACCACATTTCTGTATATACATTCACATACTTCTGGATATAATTGATAAAAACATTTAACTAGTCATTTCTGAACATAAAAACATCAAATATCTGTGTATAAAATATTTAACTAGTCAACTTAATAAATTGTACTTCAATCTAAAAACTATTAAATCAAATGTTCATTTGGTGTTTTTGAACCAAACTCATCAGTGATTGGCTTTCTTCTATCAAACTTTGTCTTTAGCTTTCGTTTTACGCCCTTTGTATTTGCACGAATTGGATCCATCACAGCTGGAGCACTTGTTATACTTTCGAACCAACACTATCATTAACACTTGTCGTAGATCTACATTCCTGTTGATTTTCGACAACAATTGTTGTATAAGAAGTGAGTCTCTATTGAACCCATCTTCCAGTATCTTTTGCAGCTCTGTTTTCATGACAAGCCATCATCAGATTGTGGTATTTCATTGCCATCTTTTGTTTCCAGGAATGAATTCATTTTTCTCTCGTTGATGTATTATCTTTTCCTTGATAGACTTTGTCCCATACATCTTTTTGCCATCTTTGTCCACCTTTTTTTCAATGTAGATATCTGGTATCCTTGTGACATTTGACAAATTCAGCGCCTTTATGCAATGAAAGCACAACCAACCGATCAGTAACCGATTGCGGCATACAACCATTACACTTTCATCATTCCTAACAAAGAGTACACTCTCATATTTATCTCGGGTACTTCTCATGAGCAACATGTATGAATCTGCAATCTTCATCACTTTCATCTCCAAATTTGTATACGACGGGAAAGCTCGTTTTACCTCAATCTCAAAGAACTTGAATATCTCGTGGTGTGTATACCTCATTTGCTTGTTTTATGATACCACCATACATGCAGTTGAGGGACCGAGATTGATGCTTGAAATTCCTTCTCTTGTTCAGTATTCCTCCAACGTTTAACCGATTCATTGAATATGTCAAAGAACTGAGTGAGGGATGTGTTTCTGTTTGCTTTGAAACAAAGGGCATGATTTGTGCTCTCGCTTCTTTGGGATGACAATATTCCAGCGGAGAAGAAATTTGTGCTTAAAGCTGTGCACCATTTCTCCCGTAGTCCATATAGACGCTTGAACCAGGAATTTTCAACGAGATTGTATTTCACCAGCATTGACTCCCAACAACTTTCAAATTCATCCTCACTGGTACATCCCATTAAACAATGATCAAATTCTTTTTTAAAATCTTCATTTGTCTTCAATTGTCCAAAGTGGGATACTGACATTTTTGTTGGATGTGCCATAAACATAGCCTATGCCTCGTACGCCCTTCAAATACCTGTATTATAATAAAGTTTCTGGATATTAACATTATATGCTTCTGGATATTAACATACAATAAATTTACATTGACCAATTTTTTGTCATGGCTTAGGCCTTGGCCATGTCCAGAAACTAACAATTGAATATCCAGAAACTATCAAAAGAATATCCAGAAACTATCAAATTGAATATCCAAGAAACTTTATATTGAATAACCAGATACATTAGAATGACTAGCTACTGGATATTCAATCTGGTAGTTTCTGGATATAAACACCAATGACATATGGGCAAAGTTAAGGCACATCTGAATTATTTTTAGAACTATATAGCACAAATAAAATACTAGATAAGAAATATTATAAAAGAACTGGTTATGGAATTTTATAATCATACCTCTTCAATTGCATTTGACATTGCTTGGTCTTGGTCTCGTAAATATTGTTTTTGGTTCTTTTCCTCCCATTGATTTTCTAAACCGCTTAAGCAACCGTGACAAATGTTTCTTTTTTTTCATTTGCTATGAAAGCACAACCAAACATGACAGTGTTCCAATGATTATTAATGCCAACTATTGGGGCACAGATAAGATTGTATCTGTTTGTAGTATAAGTTGTGTCAAATATAACCAGATCTCCATAGAGCTTGTAATCTTCCTTCATCATACTATCTCTCCAAAATATAGCCCCAAGTCTTCCTTCATCATCAAATTTGATTTTAAAATAGAACCCTCGATCTTCCAAAGTGAAATTTCAAAAAGCCTATCAACAACATTCTCGAGCATCACCATTTTCAATTTTTTCCATTCTAAGTTTCTGAACAAAATTGACATTATCTTTCTTTGTGTGACCAACATGTTCCTCTCCACCAGCTGCTTTTACCAAAAGACTATATCCATCGGTTGGTTTTATACCGCTTCTTCCATTATTTCAATTATTTCACCCCGATCTTCGAGTTACACCTTTCACTACGCTTCAAATGGTTCCAATCCGTCCTTGTCATTGGATGATTGTGCTCTGTAACATGGCGGTCAACAACATACATATCTTCCTCTTTTAGCAATTTTGCCCTCAAAAGAGCCTTATATTGAGTCCTCTTTATGTAATTTCTCCTTCTCTTTTGTTGTTTTTTGGTAACATCGAGTTGTTCAACCGGTGAAGGAATTTGAACTTCATTAACATTAACCGGTGATGGAACACCGATTTTATCCTCTTGGGTTGATCGGTAACTCCTTCACATGAGCAACGGAATAGCTTGTCTAATATCCTTGAAGTCTTTTTTGAAACATGATTTGTTGACAACTTAATACTAAATCCTAGTGCATTTGCATGAAGTTTATACAGTTTGTACAATTCCTCCCATGTCTTTGCTTTTGTTCCCAGAAATTTTTGCTTATATCAATATTAGGGTCCTCGATTCTGATTCTTGCACACACAAAATATATTAAAAAGAATAATGTTATGTGAAATCAGTAATTCTAAAGCAATATGTCAATAAAGTTAAGAGAGAAAACCTATTTGAAGCCCGAGTTTCAGGATCTGTAGGTTGTTGAATTTGAGATTCTAAATCAATAGGAGAATATGATTCTGCAAGAAAAGGCAGTAAGTTAGTTAGTTTTTGGATATTCATTTTGAAAGTTTCTGGATATTCATTTTTGTAGTTTCTGGATATATCATTGGCCTTGCCCAAGGACATGGCCATATCCCTTGGCATAGTACATTGCCAGTTTAAAAGTTTCTGGTTATTCAACTTGGTACTTTCTGGATATACATTTTATTGTTTCTGGACATGGTCAATTGTGTGTATCTGGATATTCAAATTGGTACCTACTGGATATACATTTTATTGTTTCTGGATATTCAATAGATAGTTTCTGGATATACATTTTTGTAGTTTCTGGATATAGCATTGGCCTTGGCCAAGGACATGACCATATCCTTTGACCTAGTACATTGCCAGTTTAAAGTTTCTGGATAGTCAAATTGGTACTTTCTGGATATACATTTTAATGTTTCTGGATACTCATTTTATAGTTTCTGGATATACAATTAATTGTTTCTGGATATACAATTAATTGTTTCTGGATATTCATTTGATAGTTTCTGGATATACATTTGAAGGTTTCTGGATACTCATTTTATAGTTTCTGGATATCAATGCACTTACCAACTGTACATATTTCTGGATATCAAATGAATATCCAGAAATTATCAATTCTATATCCAGAAACTATCAAATGTATATCAAGAAACTATCATCAATTTCTGGATATGCACCTACCACATTTCTGGATATACAATCAAATACTTCTGGATATAATTGGCCTTGGCCAAGGCCAAGGCCAAATCCATGACAAGTTCAAGGCCAAGGCCAACTTGTCCATGGCAATGGCCAAGGCCAAGGCCAAGTCCAAGGCTTGGCCATGGCCTTGGGTTTGACCATGGCCTTGGCCTTGGACTCCTGGATATCAATGTACTTACCAACTGTACACATTTATTTCTGGATATGCACCAACCACATTTCTGGATATAAATTCACATTTCTGGATATACATTTTTGGTACTTCTGGATATCATTTATATAAATATCTGGATATAATTTATATAAATATCTGGGTATGGATATAGAGATTAAACCTGTAGGCTGGAGAAAATCGATTTGTGTAGCCTGGAGAATATCGATTTGTGATATTTCTGAATATCTGTCATGTAATTGAGCTTCCATTTATGCTATTGATGGATAGATCCAAAATTACGTAGATCAATCTCTGGAAATGTACAATAACAATCGACCTTATTACAATAAACGTTGATTAAAATTAAAAACAGTAGTTGTTGATTTGGTTCATATTACCTGATTTAATCAATATCGATTTCTGTATTGTTTCTTGATATTCATTTTGATTGAACTGTCCTGCTCGTCTCCATTTTGCTGTGATCGTTGTAGTGCGTCTTTGTGTGTATATACGCAAATATTGAATTTATCTAGGTTTTTGTAGGTTTTTGGATAATAGAACCGGTTTAATTGAAATGGTTGCCGGTTTTTAAATATATTAAAAAACCCGTTTCTCCATACAGATATGGAGAAACGCGTTTTTCAACAGACCAACTCAAAATAATTAAACTATGAATTTATTTTTAGTAGGAGGGGATAATATATATTTTTTTGCTTATATATTTATAGAATAAATTTATGAAAATATGAAATTGCATTCATATGACAATCATGGAAAATAGTTGATTTCATTTTAAAATTTGGAAAATAAATAAACCAATTATTTAATTTTAGTATTTACTTTTTTCTATTTAATTTTAGAATTAACTTAATAATATTTGAATTCAAATCCATGCAAACATAAATAAGATTAGATAGTTAATAAAAAGTTTTATTAAATAAAAATGAAAGCAATCAATAAAAAGATTCTTATATGCTCAAAGGAATTAAAATTACAATAAAATGATGGATAAGTCCTTAATTAACCGGATTTTTTTTGACCTACAATCCGTGTTAAATTAGCCCTTAAATTTTGGAAATTAATAAAATTAACTGAATTAACTATATTTTAAATTGAAACTTATTTGTACAATATTATGCTAAAATTTTGGAACTTTTTCAAATTAACCTTGATTTATTGGTTTGACTTTTTAAAGGACTAAGCTACAAAATGATTTTTTTTTAAAGGACTAAGCGACAAATAATTTTGTATAGACAACAACTAAAACACAAATGAATTAAAAGGACTAAAACACAAATGAATGATTTTTATGAACCAAAAATGTGAATTATTTTATTTAAATAAAATTATTGGATTTATTTTAATGTATAAGTTTAATTAATAATTAATTTCATTTAAATAAACAAAAATAATATGTTAGGTTTATATACAACAATAAAAAAGTGAGACAATAATTTTGATATAAAACATTTAAATAAACTTATTTATGAATTATTTCATTTAAATAAACTTATTGGATTTATTTTAATGTATAAGTTTAATTAATAATTAATTTCATTTACATAAACGAAAACAATATATTAGGTTTATATACAACAATTAAAAAGTGAGACGATAATTTTGATATAAAATATTTAAATAAACTTATTGGATTTATTTCATTTAAATAAATTTATTGGATTTATTTTAATGTATAATTATTAATTAATTAAACTTATTGGATTTATTATGAATCAAATTACCCGGATCTATTGGATTTAATTTTCAAAGGACTAAAACACAAATGAATTAAAAAGACTAAAACACAAATGAATGATTTTTATGGACAAAAAATTGAATTATTGGGAATTTAATTTTCAAAGGACTAAAAAACAAATGAATTAAAAGGACTAAAACACAAATGATTGTTATTTATGGACCAAAAAGCTGATTTATTGGAGAAAATGAATGAAATTTAAGGACCAAAATGCAAAATATCGATGAATAAGAGCATGCCATGTGGCGAGCTGTGGAGCTTGGAATTTCTTCTGCTTTAATATTATATATGGATGGATGGATTCAAAATTTCATATGAAAACAGTAAAAATTATCGGATGTTAATTGAAATCAAAATCATGCCTCCTACAAATATATCGTCAGAAATTTGAACTATATTTATCTATTACCATATTTATCAAAATTTCAAAATTTTAGTTTAGAACTTGATTTTCGAAAATTCAAAATGTATATCAGATATTTTAACTACATTTATCTATTACCCTATTTATCAAAATTTAAAATTTGAATAAATCACCCACAATCAAAGGCCTAAACTAATGGAACCTATAAAGAGTACATGATATACATAAACTTGTGGTAGGAGTCCTATTTGGTATCTAGATATGTACAGAATAAAAAAAGACTAATTAAACTCCTAAACTAATGAAACTTATATAGAAGGAATTTACTGTTACATATTTAAATCAATACCAATCAAATAATACATCAAAATGAATATAAAAAAATATAATTATTTTTTTATCTTCATAAGTCAACTTAATTTGAATGTAATGTAAATATTTAAATTTACTTCCTTATCTTGCAATATTTGAATGTAATGTATATATTTAAATTTACATCAACTAAAATTTCGGCCATTTGCAAATCAACTAAAATGTATTGGGTAAATCATCCCAATCATTTTATATATAATGATTGATAAGAAAATTTTAACCGGATTTTTTTATTTTTTGGCCTACAATCTATGTTAAATTAGCCCTTAAATTTCGGCAATTAAGAATCATCCCAATCATTTTATGTATAATGATGGATAAGTCCCTAATTAACTGGGGGTTTTTTTTTTTACCTACAATCCGTGTTAAATTAACCCTTAAATTTCGGCAATTAATAAAATTAACTGAATTAACTATGTTTTAAATTGAAACTTATTTGTACAATATTATGCTAAAATTTCGGGACTTTTTCAAATTAACCTTGATTTATTGGTTTGACTTTTTAAAGGACTAAGCTACAAAATGAATCTTTTTTAAAGGACTAAGCTACAAATGATTTTGTATAGATAACAACTAAAACACAAATGAATTAAAAGGACTAAAACACAAATGAATGATTTTTATGAAACAAAAATTTGAATTATTTCATTTAAATAAACTTATTGGATTTATTTTAATGTATAAGTTTAATTAATAATTAATTTCATTTAAATAAACGAAAACAATATGTTAGGTTTATATAAAACAATAAAAAAGTGAGACGATAATTTTGATATAAAACATTTAAATAAACTTATTTGTGAATTATTTCATTTAAATAAAATTATTGGATTTATTTTAATGTATAAGTTTAATTAATAACTAATTTCATTTAAATAAATGAAAACAATATGTTAGGTTTATATACAACAATTAAAAAGTGAGACGATAATTTTGATATAAAATATTTAAATAAACTTATTGGATTTATTTCATTTAAATAAATTTATTGGATTTATTTTAATGTATAATTATTAATTAATTAAACTTATTGGATTTATTATGAATCAAATTACCTGGATCTATTGGATTTAGTTTTCAAAGGACTAAAACTCAAATGAATTAAAGGGACTAAAACACAAATGAATGATTTTTATGGACCAAAAATTTGAATTATTGGGAAATTTAATTTTCAAATGACTAAAAAACAAATGAATTAAAAGGACTAAAACACAAATGGTTGTTATTTATGGACCAAAAAGCTGATTTATTGGAGAAAATGAATGAAATTTAAGGACCAAAATGCAATATCGGCGAATAAGAGTTTGCCACGTGGCGAGCCGTGGAGCTTGAAATTTCTTCTGCTTTAATTTTATATATGGATGAGTGCAACTTTTTTCGGTATTCAACAGGGCCTATGTAAAAATCTGTAAGTTTGCTAAATTAATAAGGTAATAATATTAAAAAAACATTGTTTAAATTAGATAAGAAAATTCACATGAATTCAAATATTAATTATATTTCCCTCAATCCCACTTTATTTAAGATAAATATTTGGGCAAAAGGTTTAAGGAAAACTGTAATAATATGTTGTGAGTATTCAAAGTAAAGTATAAGAGATAATACATGATAGCAAGCGAAGTGAGACGGACAAAAAAGAAAATTAGTCGACGAGGCATAACAATAACAATTTCTAACAAACAAATTTGTCCATTACGTGCAAATTACTAAGACTTAACCGAGTATTTAACGATATCTAAACAAAACTCTGATTTGACAAAATATTGGCATTACAGATCTATATCGACAAAATTTTCAACGGAATTAGTTTTTGTTGGCTATCTGATATGGTATGTGACAATCTTCAAAGTCACCGGCAATAAAGAAATTAAAATTCTTATTTTAAAATGATTATCACGCATACCATACAACGACCAATATGATGTACAACATATTTTTCACAAGTTTTGAGGTAATCATAAATCTAAAATTTTAATACACGATCAAAATTGATCTTTATCAAACGCGCCTACATAATATGTCATTAGATTTTAGTTTAGTTTGTATAGTTTATTATTTAAATATAATATTATTTTCATTGCTAATTAGTAATATTATATTGAATATTTTGACGTGAGGACATATTTTGAACAAACAAATTAATTTATTTGATTAATCATTGTATTCTAACGTGATTTACTTTTTAAAAATTCAAATTTACAAATTAATTTATATGTATCTTTAGTTATAAGTTATAATATTAATTATGTGTAAGCGCATTTTTTTCGTAAAAGAAATGATTTTTCTATTTAGAAAGTATTTTGATAGAATATAATTTAAATATGCAGATATTTTTTATTTAGACATATTTCACAATATCATTTACTTTTTTTGTTCCTCGAACAATTTTGATCTCTTTTAGATATTTAGATAGAATATTTAAATCATAAACATATTGCACAAGATTTAAGGAAAAGTAAGAGAGAGAATTGCTAGACATGTCAATTTTGTATAACGGGAGAGACGGGCCTATGAAATCCCGCAACTTTGCGGGACAGGAAGAGACGTCTCGAATTTCTCACGGGCCAAAAATTCTTTGTTCCGTCCCATTGCACCTCGGGATGCGGGCCAATACGGGCTCTTGCTTGGGACGAGAATACGCTAATATTATAAAACTAAAATCCAACTGATATGATGCCAAAACATTTAATTGACAATATATGATTAATTATTACGATCCAACAAGATAAAAAAAATTTAATTTATAAAATAAATTAATCAACACCAAAAGAAAATGGATAGTTAAAAAAAACTAAGAATTAAGTGATAAAATGCCTTTGGGGTTAAAAAATTAAAGTTAAAATTAAAATTAAAAAAATGCAGGACATCCCATCCCATCCTTCATTGTCGCGCGTCCCAAAAGAATGTCCCAAATATGCCCGCTTTTATACAAGATTAGAATATATTATCCCATCTCGTCCCATTTGTAAGGCGGGACGGGACGTCCCGACGTGACGGTCCCAAATTGACGACTTTGAGAATTAGCGGGATAAGATGTTGTGAGTATTCAAACTAAAGTAGAAAAGAAAATGAGTGAAAGGAATAGTAAAACTTCGTTATTTTGGACGACTCAAGTGAAGTGGTGAAAGAGTATGAATATACTCTTGAAATTTCGTTTTTATTTTTGTAATCATGGTTGTTATTTTGTACAAAAATAGATTAAAATGATTGTAAATAAAGTTTGACTAATATATTAACCATTTATTGTTTAGTTAGTATTTGTTTTATTTTAGGTAACCTTTCAAGGAAGGAATACTTGTGGAGATATGGAATGACTCCTGAAATTTCGGATTGTATGGAGTAATTGACTCCTTGCCAAACAAGGAGTCAACCAATTATAAAAAGAAGTATCCGCCTCCTTCCTTCTTTACGCCTTCTTAGAGAGAAAAAACAGAGCTATCATATTTTCCTTGAGGCTTTTAATTTGTTTCTTGAAGATCAGAAGCTTGATCATTCAAGATTGTTTTATGTTTGGTGTTCTTAGATTAAGAACGATTTTTGTCTTTTCTTAGATTCATTTTCTTTCATTGTAAGTTTGGTTTACAACTTGTTTTCGACAAAGTTGTGTTTTATGAAAGGTTTTCAGCAAGCATAGTCTTGCTGAAGTGTTTAATTCGTTGTTATTCCGCTGTATTTAAATTCTGTTATTTATTTTACTTTCTGGAAAATTCTGTTCTGTAAGTTGTGCTGACAGTTGTGCGCAGCAAGCATAGTCTTGCTGAAATGTTTAATTCGTTGTTATTCCGCTGTATTTAAATTCTGTTATTTATTTTATTTTCTGGAAAATTCTGTTCTGTAAGTTGTGCTGACAGTTGTGCGAACAACTGTACTGACCAGCCATCGCACAACTGGTTACAGTCCTAGCTACAAATCTTTCAAGTGGGACGGAACAAAAAGAAAATTAGTCGGCGGGGCATTAAAATAACAATTTCTAACAAACTAATTTGTCTATCACGTGCAAATCACTAAGACTTAACAGAGGATTTAACGAATTCTGCACAAAAACTAATTTGACAAAATATTGACATTACAGACCCTATATTAACAAAATTTCCTATGAAAGCAGTTACTCTTTACTATCTGATATGATATGATATGTGACAATCTTTAAAGTCATCGACAATAAAGGATTTAAACTTCTTATATATGAAAATGATTATCACGCACATCATACAATGAGCATTATAATATACAATATATTTTTTTACATGTTTTGAGGTAACCATGAATCGATTGTTTTATTACATGATCAAAATTGATCTTTACCATACGAGCCTACATAATATGTTTATTATATTTTGGTTTAGTTCGTATAATTTATTTTTAGATAGAATATTACTTTCATTGCTAATTATTAGTAATATTATATTGAATATTTTTGAGTTGAGATGTAATGACATATTTTGAACAAACAAAATAATTCATATATATATGTGAAGGATTTAAAAAATTAAAAGAGACTTATTATACCAATAATAAAATAATTGTCAGTCATATAAATAAGTATATGACATGATAAAGATAGTTGTTGATGTTTGTCCCTCCAATTTTCTTACATCCATTTTCAAGCACAATCAACCTCCACTAGATATTCATTTATTAATTTTATTTTGCAGACAAAGATATCATAAATAAAAGTGAAAAATAATGTTTCTCGAAATTTCAATTCACTTAAGACACATTAACTAAACTTCAAACTTACAAATTACATATGAAATATGAAAAATAAATTAAGGACAAACATCTAACTAATGAGAAAATATTTATTAAATTCACATTTTCATAGGATTTTTTATTTTGTTTCCCTTTAATTTAAGCAAGTGTTGTTTAGAATCTATACACACACACACACACACACACACACACACACACACACACACACACACACACACACACACACATATATATATATATATATATATATATATATATATATATATATATATATATATATATACATAATATTTCTAGTACGGATGGGTGCATACGCACCAGATAAAATGAAACGCCCATTTACTCCCTCTTCCTCAAATATACCACACTCTTCTCCCTCTGCGATCTTTTCCCAAAGCTAGGCTAGGTTGCCCTGCAGTTCAGCTGCTCTTCTTCTGCCATCATTTAATCCCAATTGAAACTGTAACCTTAGTAATGGCCCTGAACCCAATTTTGATTTTGGCGTACCTCTGGTGAAATCAATTTTATGAACCCTCTAAAGCAATTTCAAGCAAGAATTCCCAATTTGAAAGAACCCTAAACTGAAATTACAGAAGAGCATGAAGAAAAAGAGAGGGAGGCTGAAGAACTTTGCAAGGACGAGATAATTCACACCCTTAATTGCTTGTTTGCCCAATTCTTTTTGATTTTGCGTACTGGTTGAAGAAAAAATACACCGCTGTTTTACTCTCACCCTCAAACACACCCATCTCTCTTGCATAGCATTTTTTTCTTCTGAAAAAAAAAATCGAACATGAAGAAAAAAGAAGGAAAGAAAGAAAGGAGATCGCACGGGATTTTTTTTATTTTTTTGCAGAAGAAAAAATGATGTGCAAGAGAGATCGGTGTGTTTGAGGGTGAGAATAAAACAACAAGTATATTTTTCTCGATCCGTACGCACTAATGCGTACCTAATCGGTTCTCTCTCTCTCTCTCTCTCTCTCTCTCTCTCTATATATATATATATATATATATATATATATATATATATATATATATATATATATATATATATATATATATATATATATATATATATATATATATATATATATATATTATAAACCAAGAAAATCAATAAATAAACAAATAAATAAATAAATAAATAAATAATGAATATATTTTATTGACAAATATATCAAAAATAAAAGTGAATACGAATGCTTCTCGAAATTTCAGTTCACTTAAGGTAATTTAACTAAATTTTGAACTTACGATACAAAAACATTGCTTATATTCACGTTTTTATAGGTAAGTATGGTATTATTCTTTGGGTTTAAAAAATAGTTAAAGAGAGAAATTGATAGAATAGGCCATTTAGTTAAAAGTTGTATAGTGTGTTAATGATAGATTTTTGGGTTGGTATAATCAAGGTTCTAAAACGCGCTAGGCGGATGCTAGGCGGCAGAGCCGGGCCTAGTGCCTAGGCGGGGACTAGTCGGGATTAGTCGGGACTAGTCGGGACCTATGCGGGGCTTAAAACTAGGCGTTGGAGGGGGGCCTAGTGCCTAGGCGGGGCCTAGGCACCCTTAGGCGGGGTCTTTTAGAACACTGGGTATAATTGTAAAAGATAGGGGTAGATATGTCATTTGACTTTATAGTTATAAGGTAGTTGTGTTGTAATAATCTCTCCATTTATTACATTTATATAAAGAAAGCTTGAAAGAAATATATTAGGTCACTGTTTTGGATTGAGGGAAATTTGAGCGGATTTTTTTTAGTAAGTGTTATATACTTCAGCTTTTGATTTTAAAGGTGGACAGGTCAAATCAATTTTGCAAAAATTCAAGGGAGGTGAAAATCCAGTTTATTATAATTACGCCCCTATTTAATATAAATAACATATGTATATTAGAATATTGTCTCACAATTTCATCAAAAATAACAGCGGTGTGTCGCTTGGTACGTATTTGACAAATTAGGTAAACAATTTTTGTGGGTATTTTTTTTTTTTTGAGTTGTTATCAAAAACTATCTCAAAATTTTGCTGTTTACAAAAAAAAAAAAAAACATTTAAGTTGTGATATACAAAAAACTACTTTACTTTTTCTTTTTTGATTTATTAAAATATTTTTGAGTTTTCATTAAAGTAACTAATAAATGCAATTATCAGGTTGTTTATAATCGATAAATGATCAAACAACTGATAAATTCATTTATCAGTTTTATAAAGAGTATTTTGTGCTTGATTTTTTTATTAATATTAGTTGTTTATAACTGATAAATGCATTTATCAATTATTTGACAGATAAATATATAAAAAAGTAGATTTTTGTAATATTCAAGATGTTTTACTTAATATCCAACTTGTGTTAATATCCATATTTAAAGAGTAGTTTTTGATGAATTCTCATTTTTGGAGTTTTTACCTTCATCCATATTAAAGTTATATTGATAACAATTTATATTAGAAATTCGAGTTAGAAGTTTCATTTAGACATGCTTGTATAAGAAAAATGCTTAGGATATCTTACTCCTAAACAAGCAAGGGAAACACTAAGATTAGAAAAAAAGTTTACGCAAATTTATTAACGAGGTTGTCTTTGTGTTTCTTATAACAAGTTTCGTAATTTAAAAATGTGGTCATAGATCAAATTCAATTATTTTCTACTTAATAACGATATAGTTTTCTTCTGTTTTTTATTTTAATTAATTAACCTTGTGATGCCCTGTCGAGTATCGACGGTTTACTCACTAGTTTTATTATGTGGTAAATTTAATTGAATTTTGAGTATATAATTATATCAAATTAAATACTCCATTAAGACTACTTTTTTTAAAATTAATAGTTAATGTTTATTAAAGTTGATTATCAAAATTAAAGTAATATTATAGGGGTGGACATGGTTCAGTTTGGTTCGGTTTGGAAGGAATTTGGAGACCAAACCGCTAGTACTCGGTTTGGGAAAATTCCAAACCATAGAAAATTTCAAATCAAACCACCTCGTTTTGGTTCGGTTCGGTCTCAAATCACGGTTTCATAAACGGTTCAAACCGTGGTCCGAACTGCGGTCTAGACCTCTATCCGAACTACAAACATGTCCAACTAAAAGTGTTGCTCTTTACATATTTTTTTATCAAACTAGCAATCATATATATTAAACATAAAACACAAATACTACTATCCAAATAGGAATGAGTTTTAGTAAGGCGAAAGTTCATTGTTCTAACAAGTACAACAAAAGAAACGATTTCAAAACAAATTACAAGACATTGTCTAAAATAAAGATACAAAATTACAAATTCAAGATTCAACCATTAAATAAAAGTCAAATGTCTTAGTAGCAAGATAAAAGTATCAAACCATTAAACCGCGGTTCGGTCTGAATTGGGTTGGTTTGGTTCGGTTTGGTTCGGTTTTGAGGTTCCGCATCACGAGCCGAACCGAACCACACGGTTTATTAAATTTTCAAACCAAGCTAAACCATTTATAGAAAAAAACTAAACCAAACCCGCGTGAAGTTTGATTCGGTTCGATCTCAAACCGAAGGGTTTGAACCGAAACCATGTCCACCCCCCTATAATATTATATCTTTTCAAAATGGACAGATTTATCTTTTCTTGGATTAGACGGAGTATAAATTAATTCAATAAATATATACTAATATTAAAGCAAGAATAGTTTGCCGAAAACAGAAGGCTCCAAAACACATCTCTTTTGTGGCAGTTTTGTACTCTTCAACGAGCTTTAGCTTTAGATGCATAAATCTCCCTTTTTCTAGAAGACAAATTTAAAATTTTTGTTTCTACTTTTTAAAATTTGTTTGCTGCAAAGGGGTCGCACAATTTGATTTCTTTTTACACATATTTTGTCAGATTTTTCGGTGAAAATGGGAAATACACTTAGGCTCAGTTTGTTTTCGTGTAAAACATTTTCGGAAAATGTTTTTCCTTGTTTCTCGAGTGTTTGTTTCAAAGTGAAAATATTTTCCGAAAAATGTTTTCCTTGTTTTCGCGTGTTTGGTAACCACTTGTAAAATATTTTCGGGTGTTTGGTGTAACCACTTGTAAAATGTTTTCAAATGTAAAACATTTTCCGTCAATGTAAAAGAGTTTTCTTTGTAAAATGATTTACCGATTTCAAATTCGTAAA